>JBBPTX010000040.1:0-111470 GCA_038094595.1 Pulveroboletus aff. annulatus | reverse complement strand
TACTTTATATTGAGCTTTCTGCTCTTCCTTTTCCAAGAGTCTAAGATAGACACTCTTATCTCTGAGCTCCCAGCATTCTTTTCCACAACTTTTAAGTTTAATTTCCCCAGTTTTCCAATTAATGTCTAGGTTATGTTTCTTTAACCAAGAGTAGCCGATCACCATTTGGTTCTTTCTCAAACTAGTGACTTCTGCTTCAACTACTTCTCAATATCCTTTATAGTCAAGCAAGAGCAATGCTACATGTATGATCTTACCTGCTTCATTTTGTGTTCTGTTCACATTAAAAACAATGAGAGGTTGTGTGAGTTGCCTGAGTGGGAGTGTATGTTGTATTGCGAATATATTATCTACAAAGACACAATTCGCACCTAAGTCCAAGAGTGCAGATACTGAAATAAAACTTTGATCAGTGTTTTTAGGTTTTATCTTTATCTTCATTTTTAATTCATTATCTATTTTCATTGATCTACAAAAGATTCCTTCGTCTGGGATTTGATCTGCAGGGGAGATTGAAGGATTAGCTTTCTTTGAAGAGGAATTAAGCATCGGTGTAATGCCCTGGCTGAGCCTCTAAGAGTGCTCCTCTGTTGGCAAAGAAGAAGATATAATAGTGGAAGGTGCTGCTTCCATATCGTAAACATGTAAACTAGAGAAACGATTGTCTGTTGGAAAGTATACCTGCTTATGCTTACCTTTGCCTAGATTAGACCCAGTTCCTAAATCTAGGCTCTACCTTTTGCCGACTTCTTATTCTTGGCATCTTCAACATCCCTGAAGAATACCTTTGCTTCTTCAAATGACATGCCCTTTATTGCTGCTGTGGAGTTATGTCCCTTTCCTTTTTCAGCTTGTGTGCTGGGTGTGTAGATGTGTTTGGTGCTTTTGATGTCATCTGAAGACATGCCTCATACCTGCCTTCTTTGGCAGTCTTTTTTGTGACCATTGCTCCATCCACATAGATTGCATTTTGTGCTAGGTTTCTTGCATTGCTTAGCAAAGTGCCTGGTTTCGCTGCAGTTGTAGCATGACTTAGTTTCTTTCTGGGCTGCTGAAATATCCATTGCATTGGGATCTTTTTCCCTTTTGAAAGATCCAAATCTTGATTGTATTCACCCCCTAATCAGGTCAAATAATAGAACTAATAGGGGAACTTTTGAATACACAATTCCAAACATGTTTCCTAGGCTTAAAACACTCACTAAATGATGTCATGGTATGATATAAGTATGCTTGAAAGGTGGTATAAGCAATAAAGTCAATAGAATACTGCTTTCTAAATTAAATAAGTATACTATTGTTTTTATTAGAATGAAGAAATTTCATGTGGAAATAAAGAGGTGTGTGAGCTTTTTCAAACTCAGACATACTGTCTATATGTATATCTTTGTTTGTATGACAAATCAAAGGCAAATATCAGGTGATTTCATCAACATCTTATTAATCTTCACAAAAGCTCAAAAACTGTTCCAATGTAGTTAATGATTTAAAATGGTCATATCTTAGCCACACCTGGGTCAAATCACATGATCAAGGGACTGATTGGTAGCCAAGAGTGTCTACTATATTTCATATGACTAAGCCTAAGCGAAATTCCCACATGTGTTAGTGGTGCACTTTATGCACCACATTTGATGTCAACATTGGAACAGTTTTTGAGGTCACTGTATCTCCTCCTGCCACATCCATCTATGGAGTTGGGTGGAGGACATCTCTTTCTCTTCTGGCATTTCCACTCCCTACTCCAAATATGTGCAAGCATTGTATGACTCTCAGCCCCACAGCAGAGTATCATTCCTGGCATCGACTTAACTTATGAGATGGTAGTCCTTCATGAAACTACAGATCTAACCATGCAAGATATTCTCATTACTTTGCAACTGAAGATAGCAGATTCCTGTTATTCTTGGAAATGTACCACTCTGCATCTTAGTGGATCTGAATCACACAATGGATCAGGGCCATCACATTCCAGTTGTTTAATTCTCTTGTTCACACTATCCAACCATGCCATTTCACTCTTCATTCAATGGTATTAGTCCAGGATTCTATAGCAGTCTGCTAGCACCCAGCACAGAGTCCCTGCAATTACTTGACTTGTGGCATTTGCATATGATGTATGCAGTGATGGCAGCAGCAAGCTAGAGGTCAAGATTATGGAGTATCCTTCTATCACACACATTCAAGGAGAACTGATGATCATCAACTACAATCCCTATTCCAAGTGGATATGCCTTGTCCATCACAGACCAAATGAACCAGGAGCTGAACCAGAAGAGACAGTCTTTATAAAAACAGAAATGGTGTTTGAAGTTCTTGATCTTGCTGTGTAGGCACATGAAATGTGCAAGACAAGCCTGAACATGTGTCTGTAGTTGACCTTTTGTTGCCCAGCATCATCCATTGGTCTATGATCACCAACATTCCCCAACATCATCTTTTGCCCTGGTATCTGTCAATTTATTTTTGGTGTTCCTTCCCTACCCTATCCTATTAATCCTTAGCCTATGCACATGCTATTTTCATCAACAACAAGACAACTACTCATTGATTGTAGCTTGAAGTTTACTTTTTCTTCTAGTTCTTTCTGTGAGTTTCTTCACTTCAAGTTGTCCTGGTGATCTATGTACATATGTCACCTTCTGTTGACACTGCTGTGTAGTATTATTCAAGTCTTTACTAGTGAAGGTAGTGGTGGCGGTGTACCAAGTTTATGAACCAACATCATGTCTTTCCTCACTATTTTCACTGGTACTGCTGCACATCGCATTTTTCACCACAGAACATATGCAACAGCAGCACATACTGCTACATACTTTCTGCAGGAAGTGCTTGTACATACTATATTTGTACTCTATATTACTGTTTTTTACATTTAACTGTCTTGTAGTTTGTTGTGCCACATTTTTGGCAAAGTTAGGGGTTTTGGCTTATATAAGTGCCATGTTTTGTTGGTGGGCAAAGCCCACCACCATTAGCCTGTGAATTTCTCGAACTAAGCTGACTTGTGTCCCCGGCTTTTCCGTTCTCCAGACATCCTCTAACCGGGGGACTTTGCTGAAACCCGAAGGCGATACATGTTGAGATGAGGTACAGGGGAGGCTGTGTGCATCGAGATCCCTCACGAGCTGGTCGGTGTGGAGCTTTCCCTTTTTTTTTCCTTTCACGATTGTTTTATCTACTTCCCAGTCACCACATGTTATAAGTGTTCCAGATGATCTATTGAGTACACAGTTTCCTCCAAGTTGTCGCATGCGAGCGGTCGTGCGATGAGTAGGGTCGAATAATGTACCTCGACCATTGTTCTGCCAATTAACCGGACGTATGACAAAGTTCAAGTCCGCTTATCAAGCAGCTTGAAATAAGTTGCCGGCTCAGTATAAAGGCTGAAGGCTTTCAGGTCAACAAACTTAAATCGGTACTGCGATCCGTGAATCAAACCCTCTTTGCCTAAGTTCGCATCCCTCCATGCTTTGCCGCTTTTTTCAGTTGACCCGCTGATTGTAGGTCTCGTCCAGACATTCGTCATGTTTACACTAAACTGGCCATTGATATGCGTCCTTGTGCTTCCCACTGCATTATGGTGTGCCTCGATGCACTTTTATCGCACTCGAGCTCGATTACCACTCCCTCCCGGTCCGCCGGGGCACTGGCTTTTCGGTAATCAGCTTCCCAAATCCCGGTAAACCTGCCATCATACAGATAACGTGTACGCCGCCTAACTTGTTGACCAAAGAGCACCTTTCGTGTTTGCAAAGATGACTGAACAGTATGGCCCTGTGTTCTCTCTCAGACAAGGGACCAAGATATTCATCATCATTGGACGCAATCAGGCGGCTATGGATATTATGGAGAGACATGGCTCTGCGCTTGCTGACAGGCCACGGATGATCGCAGGGGAGATAATTTCCGGGGGTATGAGGGTTGTCATCACAGGCGCTGGGGATCGACTTCGCAAGTTCCGGAGGTAACATGATAGCAGAATCTCGAAACAGATACTAACCCTCGGGGATAAGAGTCTTACACGCGATGCTAAAACCAAAGGTTGCGGAAACATACGAGCCTGTGCAACTCGGCCACGCAAAAAACGTGATCCTCGATATTCTGGAAGACCCTAAAAATCATCAGACGCATGCTAAGCGGTACGTTGGTTGACTTTGGGTTCGAATGATTGAAACTACTTGACATTAGGTATGCTGCGTCAGTGATCATGTCGATTACCTACGGCAAAGTCACGCCAACTGCATATAGCGATCCTGAAGTTGTGGCAGTGAATCGTTGTGGGAGACGTTTTCTTGGGGCTGTTGTTCCAGGAGCATATCTTGTGGACACCTTCCCTATTCTCAAGTATGTTCCGGGGTATCTCACAGAGCTCAAGAAATGGCACCAAGAAGAACTTGCTCTTTTCCAAGGGCAAGTGGATGTTGTGCAAGAACAGATTGTAAATCGACTTGTCATTTTATGTATACGGAAGTTGACTTTGACCAGCATCAAGGCAGTGCAAGGCCTAGCTTCGTCAAGTTTTTGATAGAAAATCAAGCACAATATAAGGTCGTGGACAAAGAGATTGCTTGTGTTTCTGGGTCCATGTTCAGCGCAGGCTCAGATACTGTCAGTATCGACACGACCTAGATTTATAGTGTAGTGCTAACCTTTCCTCTTTCCAGACTGCATCGGCGATCACACTCATGATGATGGCGGCGGCTTTACATCCTGAGGCTCAGGCAAAAGTGCAGGAAGAGCTGAACAAGGTCATCGGGCTGGAAAGACGTATGTCTCTTTTCATCGCTGATGTTTAGTGGTCTCATTAACATGATTACAGTGCCCTCCTTTGGTGACGAAGATACGCTTCCCCAGGTCGCGGCTTTCGTATTAGAGAGCCTAAGATGGCGACCTGTGTCTATTGGAGGTGCGTTGACTCAGTTTGATCCTGTGTGGAGCAGATCTAACGAATGCCCTAGGGCTCGCACACCGTGCAACAGCAGATATCGTGTGGAACCATTACTTGATTCCAAAGGGTGCTACAGTCATCGGGAATCATTGGTAAGCACAAAGGTATTTGCATGACGGTAGAGTTGACATTATTTTAAGGGCGATTTCCAATGATCCAGAGTTGTTTCCGAACCCCGAGAAGTTTGATCCCCAACGTTGGTTAACTCCAGAAGGTAAAGTCCGGGATGATTTGCGTTTCTGCACGTTCGGCTTTGGTCGTAGGTAAGACGATGTTAGTCTGCACGCGTGAAATCATTGATGTTATCACACACAGAATTTGTCCTGGACAATCCGTTGCAAACAAATCCATCTTCATAAACACTGCGCTCATTTTATGGGCGTTCCGTCTGTCCGAAAACCCTGCAGCCCCGATCAATTCGTTCGCACTCACCGATTCTACGAATATACATGCATTGCCCTTTGAGTTGGTCTTCGAAACGCGATTACCTGAAGCGGAGATTAAGAAATTGTGCACGGTGGAGGGGATTTGAGTTGACGGACCAAGAGGGTAGATACTGCAGAAACCAGGTGTGACGACGATATATATCATGAACTGATAATGACATGTTTGCGCACCCGCTTGCTCCGGATCAACTTCAAATGGATTTGAATTTGTCAGAGAATGCACTGATATTCCGACCGTGCGAGCTGAATGCCGAGGCAATGCAACAATGAGACACCGAAATCTCAGGTAAGTATTCACTTCCGTATGCCGATGCATTTAACCCGCGTCCTATCCCTAGAGCAGCTGAAATCACTGCTTAAACGGATCGACTAAGCATTGACATCTTGAGCCCTAGAAACGAGATATGTAAGAATTGAACTATTAGTCTTAAGAGCCGGTGAGTAGTACTTGAAAAAATAGAACGGCAGTGACCTAATTTACTGGTTAGTCAATCGCGTCTAGCTGATGTCAGGTGCTGGGAATGGTTGATGACAGCAGCCAGGCATGCCATTGGCCATGTTGTATTCAAGCAACCGCGTCAGCGCATCAGTGTTTCTCAGGCTCCTTTCCCCCGCCATTTCATGTCACGGGTCCACTGGACGCTAAGCAGACACAGCTAAATATACCGAACATATGGATGTGAATGCTTTTTCGAGACTTCAGTCCAGGTGACTCATTGTTACCTTTCAAATTTAGGCCTCAGTTCGCATGGTTGGAACAGCAATGCATTATGTCGGAGCTGTTAGTACCCTACCTGCCCAGCTGAAACAAGAGAACCGTGATCAACGTTTCAACAGCATCCCAATAAGGAAGGTAGTGTTCAATGACTGGTGTTTGCCCTGTGCGCGGGCGAGCGTCAGCTCCCTCGAGATTGCACTATGGAACCCAAAGCAAAGCCCGACCACTAGACGCAACGCGATTACCAACTAGTATCCGGGCAGATTTGATTCTCCAAAGGATCTCCATGGGGCTAATCCACCATATAAATAAGCTGGCGTGATGCATCAAATCATGCGGGCACTGCTGGCGAAAACTGCTTCTCTGATCGGTCAAGAAGCCTCAAGACTACGGTAGAGCGCCACTGCGCCACATCTGGCCCACCAGCCACAGACGGAATTTATGTTTCGTAATCATTTCTCCCACCGGGGTTACGTTCTATCGAACGACCTAGGCCTTATCACCGACCGAAGTTGATCAATCACTGAGTTCCGGGATAAGATTTCGAGCGACTCCACTACCGAGCAGCACTATTTTCCAAAACTTGAACCCTACTACCACTACCCCAGGATGACCCTCATCTACACTGCCAGCGAGGAGATCCCAAAGGTAGCGCATTCCCGAGCGTAGTCTGACATTTGAGAATGGTGATTTGGTGTGTAGATCAGGGAGGCACTTCGAGCGACGTTCAGGTCAGGTATCACTCGCCCGCTACCGTGGCGCAAACATCAACTCTACCAAGTCGCCCGGTTAATGCAAGACAACGCCGACGCGATCTGTGATGCACTCGCAAAAGATTTTTCGAAACCGAGAGTTGAGGTGCTTATGGCCGAGGTCGGTGGTATCGTCGAACGAGCAGTCAAGAGCGCCCAGAAATTGGACGCGTGGACGGCGCCTGAGTATCCCGAAGTCGATGATTGGCAAAAGGGATGGAATCCGACGTGAGTTGTTCTTAGATTCTTAAAACCGTGACATATCGATTCTCAACCTTGACTTTGAATTCATGCAGGGTGTACAAGGCACCCAAAGGCACCGTGCTGATTATTGCGTGCGTCTTGTATGAGTTCGTCGAATTCCTTCTATTAATGGACATGATCAACCCAGACCATGGAACTATCCCATTATGCTCATTTTTCAGCCCTTGTTAGGGGCTATTGCAGCTGGCTGCTGCGCAATGATCAAACCTTCGGAAGCCGTGCCTTATACCTCCCAGCTCTTGGCGGACCTACTTCCTAAGTACCTTGAGTCCAACGCATATCAGATTGTGAACGGTGGCCCAGAAGAAGCGACCAAGATTCTTGAACTCCAGTGGGATCACATCGTCTACACAGGGAATCCCCGCGTTGCTCGTATTGTCTCTTCTGCTGCCGCTAAATACCTCACACCGATCACGCTCGAACTCGGTGGCAAGAGTCCAGTCATCGTGGATTCCACCTCTGACATGGACATAGCCGCTAAGCGTATTCTGTGGGGGAAAATCAACAATGCTGGACAAGTAAGTCGTGCTGTCGCCTTCATTTGTTAGGAATGTCATCTGGCAGCATTAACTTGAACGTGCTGTTAGATTTGCGTCACAGCAGATTACATCCTCGTGCCGCGCACGAAACAAGACGAGCTTGTTCAGAGCCTCGAGAAGGCGTACAAGTCATTCTACCCAGATGGCGCGCTCGACTCTCCCTTCTATGGCAGCATCGTCAATGCATTTCACTTTGACCGCCTAAGCGTTCTGCTGGAACGTACCAACGGTGAAAAAGTGGCTAATGTCACCCAAGGAAGGAAGGATGCTACCAGGAGGCGAATCGAACCTGTCCTGGTGAAGAACGTCAAGGAAGGTGACGCCTTGCTGGAAGAGTGGGTGTTTCTACGTGCGGGTTTTGGTAACCAGCTAGATCACCTCTGATGCCCGCAGAGAACTCTTTGGTCCTATCTTGCCAATCATCCCTATCGACAGTCTGGATGAAGCGATCGGCTTCATCAATGCCCGGTAAGTTGGCTTTGGCTGTGTTCTGGATTGCGCTGACTTGGACAACAGTCCTCATCCCCTCGTATTGTATGCATTCACGGAGGATAATGCTGTCAAGCAGAGACGTGCGCTGTTCTATTTATTGTTTGTATCTTTGGGTGCCTCACGCTTTGGACGACAGTTATCGACGGGACCCAAAGTGGCGCGATCGTCTTCAACGATGTTTTCCAACAAGTTGGCGGTACGTTTTATGGCCTGACACTCTGTACTCGGGATGGTTCCGACTTTGTGTAGTGCCAGAGCTGCCACTCGGGGGTGTTGGCGAGTCTGGACGTCAGTACTGATCTTCTAACGGTCCGCAGCAATGAAGCTAACCCGATGCAGACGGATTCCAGAGTCTGAAGTACACCTTTGACACGTTCACACAGCTGAGAGGCTCCATGGATTTGCCGAAAGAGTGTGTCATGCATTCCAGAGCAGACCTTTGCGATTCACTGAAACATGTCTGTTTGCTCCCATCAGAGCGGAGCCGTTCATGGCGATTAGGTATCCCCCTCACGGGCCGGAAGCGGTACAAGTGCTCACCGCCGCTGTTCATCTTCCCATTCCTGCAAGCACACCAGATGGACAGTGAAGGTGCTTTCAACCAAGGAAATGGTACAATGTATAGTAGGAAGGATATAAGTGTGACAGAACTAGTTTGGTAGTCAGTACCGTGCGAAAAAGGCATTTGACTTTGACAACGATGAACTCGAACGCGCAAAGCACGAATCCTTGGGCGAGTTCGAGTACGCCCAGTCTTGGTTCATCCCTCACCGACACCTTTGGGCAGTCGAGAACACACTACCAACCAGGCTACATGATGGTCCGTCCCACCCTCGTTCCCCTTTAAATTCTCCTCACCATATCCCAGTCTGCCCAACAACACAGTCTGCACACACCACAAAACGCCCAACACACCGACGAGATACCGACCGTACAGACGAAAGCAAAAATGAACCTCGCCCTTTCGCGCGGTGGCGCATCTCACTTTGGGGCAGATTCCATGTTTGAGAGCGCCTCGACGTCCGTTTCGTTCTTGTCTGCTCCCACCATACCTCATTCTTTTTGCTACGCAGGAAACGGCAGGCTTTCGCAGACACGGACGCACCACCTACGACCTCGATCAACGACGTGTTTCGAGAGTCTCCCTTTGGCGCGTCGGAGAGGGTGACACCAAGAGTATGTTGTGGCACCGTGTCGTTCATCGCCCGAGACTAATTCTTATTTTCGTCAGGCATTCCCCCTAGACGGTCCATCCTTTTCATCGCCCGCCCGTCCACCTCGCACAGACGCTGCGCCCCCCACGTCTCCAATCACCTACGTGATCGTGTTTGGTTACCCACCTGACAGGTATTCTGCGACCGTCGAGTACTTCAAATCCTTCGGTGCAACCACTGAGCCAGAACCCAACACAGAGATTGTCAATTGCTTCAGAATTGCGTTTAGGGATCCTGGTGAAGCAGCGCGTGTCGTGCGAAGAAACGGCGAGGTCTTAGGCGGTAGTTGGATGATCGGCGTCAAATGGGCTGTATGTCACTCATCCCTTCACGTTCCGCACATTCTGACTCCAGCTGCTTTTTCTTTAGGACTCGGCGGCAGCAACAGCAGATCTTGGATCATCGCTGCGCGCATCCGACTTCGCAGCATCCACGACATCGTCTCAGAGTCAGTCGCAATCATCTGCCGTGGCTATCGATGGCCCATCCTCCGCAGCCATGGTGGGCACACCAATCAAGCTTGCACCCTCTGTTGCTGCTTTCCGCAAGGGACATGCGCCGGCCGCTCCCCCCTCCGCACAAAAGACTGCCCCCGTGTCGACTGTGCCACCCCCAGGATCAAGTCTTAACAGGGGTGTGCTTGGGCAGGTAACAGACCTGTTCTTCGGGTGGTAGTTTACTAGGTTCTTTCTTTGGGGGTTGTGGCAGAGTGCACGGTGTTACGATCTATCTAATGATTTTCAAAAGGATGTTTGATCTGCCTGAAGCCCCGGAGTCCGTAAAGTGGGCGGGACTGCGGGTTGTGATAACGTCGATCAAGATATGATACGTCCAATGTTCAGGAATGGACCAAAGGCCGCGAAAGATGGTGTTCCTCGCGCACTACAACACTTTCAGAAGGGGTCTGGTGACTAAAGGACGTAGTAAACCACCCTGGGCGGTGCAAACACTAGCCACCTTAGGATCAGTTACATTCGCTGTTTTGAACGGCCAATGCAACGGACGCTGGCATGTGCACAAAAAGCTTTTCCACTATAAGTTCAGCGTCACTCGCTTGGCAGACTCGTCTCGATCGAACAGCACTAAGTGGATGTCGCCTGCTATCTGAGCCTCGGACTCAAGTATTCCGGATTGTCTCCAGTGCTGCTATGGAAGACCCTGGTGCCGGAAGATTACTGACTTACTTGAAGTGGATTTTAAGCCGAGGAACACTTGGAGGTTACCCTAGCTACGGATCCGGAACGAGGACACGACGGCAGCTACCAATTTGAAAGTACTGATCGAGTAATAGGTATGCTCTCCAACTCGTGCTCGTACTCGACCTCCACTCTTGGTCCCTCTGTGAGATGGCTGAGCGTGACGGGGGGAACAAACGAAGAATATGATATACCCACTCCTCGATTTCTCCGACTTTTTGCCCGGAGGTCCGTTTGTCGGCGCCTTTGCTTTCCGCTTGCCTAGCACCACTTTTGAATTTGAATGCAAGTAATCTTTGGAAACAGCATCATGATCATCTTCGTCAGAACCTTCGCTATCATCGGATATCCCCTCGTTCTATGGAACAGTGAGGGTTGAAATAGAATACATGCGGTGACAAAACTCACCACTATATCTTCCACGTCGCTCAAGTCGCTTAGCCCTGCTTCGTCTCCACTTATATCGCTAACGAATTCCCCCTCAACCTCTTCCTCCAGCTCGTCTTCGTCCTCCCCATCTGTTTCATCATCCACCAAGCCCAGGTCCTCCGCTCCCTGCATTTCTCTTTCTTTCTCTCCCTTCTCTCGATCCAGGATTGCCTGCCACACACTCTCGTTCACGTTGAGTGGTGCATCCCCATATGCTTTCGATTTCAGTCGTTCGATAAGTTCCTTTTCGATCGATTTTTCGAGATGGGCAGCAGAGAGTGCTTTTCGCTCGCGCGTTGCTTCTCTGCGATCAAGTTTCTTCTTCACCCCAATTAATTTCGGCCTGCCAGGTCGCGATAGTCAGGTTCAGTGTAGGGAGGTCGAATAAAATAAAAACAAACTCTTGTCGTAGTTTGATACGTCTCATTTTGATGAGGTACTGTGTGATCTTCGTCACACGCTGCTTGCACTTGTGGATCGTAAAGTTGGGCCAGTAAATGAGTTCCTCGTCGATCTGGTAGTCCATCAGTGATTAGGTCCCACGGAATGTTTGGAATCCAGTCGTTCGCTCACCTGTTCGAGTGCTTTCGAGTAATTTTTGGAGAGTGGAATCTTCTCCCACATTTTGGCAGGTGTGTGTGCGCGTTCGATCGTTTTGACATATAGGTATAGCACACCTAGGAATGACAGACGAGTTGGATCTGAACGCGAAGCAGGACCACAGCGAACCGCGCACCCTCGTGCTCACGTACGGTCGCGTATCGTGAGTTGGCAAGCGGGCATGACTGTCTGCTGCAGAATCCAGTGACGTTGTACTCGTTTCGACAAAAATTCTGAGTCGCAGTTCTGACGAACACGGACAGCGGTCAAAAGCCTGCAGGACCAAGTAGAACCAAAAGGTAAACGGACTTTACTTTGTACGAGCAGAACTGTGTGTTGATCACCGACCATATCACGTCGTCGCTCTGCATCTTGGATCCTTGGTCAACGTCCCATTGCGTCCAAAATTGACGCTACTAGTATGAGTGTCCACGTGACCATACCCTTTCTTTCACAGCAAACCGGGTTAAAAATTAACGGGTCACTAGTTCTCGCATGTACTGTCGCCGTGCTGAATGCATTACAGGTATCGAAAGTTATTACCTGAACAGAGAACTGTTAACTGCACCGGGATTGAACTTGAGGGCACCACGACTCACCCACGTCGACGCCGAGGTACGCAAAATTTCGATTCCCAATTCTACCTCAATCGATGGGTGAACCCGTGCTCACAAAGATCGCCTACAAACAAACTGTGAAATATAAAAAGACGAGAAGTTGATTCCTCTGTCCGGGTTGGGTCGGTAGTTTTACTAATGAGTACGAATTCTAGGGTAAACGGCTCCTGATCACAACTTCTCCGCTCTATCACCGTCTTCCACTGGGTTGTCGTCACTGTAGGACTCGACCTTCATATCGTTCAAGCCCAGCTCTTCGTTTTGTTCCCAACTTCTCTCATAAATCTCGATCGTCATGTTCGGATCAGGGTCTGGTGCATATAGGTTCTGCACATATGAATTCGACAGGGGGTCGTCGAGGATAACTGTGAACTCTCGCTTGACCTGCTTGACCTGGGTACATGGGATCAACATGACATCAAGCGCACTGATGATTGTAATACGCAACTGCGTTCAGATCATCCAAGAATTTTTGGAAATTTTCGCGGTCCTCCTCTCCAATTGTACTCGAGTCACCTGTTATAACCATCTTCTGGGAGAGTTCATCGTGGACTTGCTCCAGGATTCCCTCCAGGGTTGTGAACCGACCGCCAAGCGTCCCATGCTGGAGGACAAGGTCGACTTCCGGGATTATCAAACCACCCGTTTCGCTCTAAAAGGATCACGATCGTCGCTTCAAACCAACCGAACAAACTAGCTGTTCCTGACCTTTAAAATATCCCTTCTTAAGTCTTCTTGGTCGACTACTTTCAAAGTGATCTTCTTTCCCTTCTCCGGGATTGCAGAGCCAGATTTGACTTCATTGTCTCGGTATCCACAACTCTCGCAATTCGTCGACATAATCAATGTTTCCTTGTGATGAAATACTTTCATTAGTTCCGTCGGGTCGTAAGATAGTCGCTTACCTTGAAATATGGAATGGACACTTTTTTCATCCGAGTCACGAGTGCACGACCACACCGGGGGCAAATGCCGGGGAACTCAAAGATCTCGTCGTTCTTGCCCTCGAGCTTGTCTTCTTCTCCATCAGTGGCTGGATCCTCCTTTAATGCACCTTCACCTGGCACGGCCAGTCCTAAACTGGTTGCTTGTTGAAGGGTTCTTGTGTAAGTCTTGAGTGTCCAGTTGGGATCAGCCATGCTCTCAAAGAACTCCAGGAACGAGTTTCCGGACGGATCGTCTAGCATGATAGTAATTGGCCTCTTGACCGCTTCTTCTTTAAGCTTTTCAGCGGCTGGCTTGTCGGGCCCGGCATCTTCGACATCCTCGTCGTCATCTATCACCTCCTTGAGGCCATCGATGATCTCTTGGATTTGGGTATAAGCAGCCTCATTCTGTATTCGTCTAAGAGGTTGATCGGCACCAAGGTCAGCGACGATGTCACGCAACAAACCCTCGACAGTCGTGAGCTGTCCTCTCTCGTTTGGTGGAAGGGTCAACTCGAACTCGGGAATGGAGATCTCACACGCCTGCGAGCGCACGATTTGACGATCGAGATCGGCTCGATGCAACACTTTGAGGGTATAAGTCACGCCGAGCTCTATAATAGAGTGCGTCAGAATGACATTCCGCGTGTGCAGAGCATCGGAGCGAACCTCTGATGGTACCCGCGGCCTGTATTTCGTTGTTGGTAGTACCGCAGTGCTCGCACCGGAAGCTCATCACGATGACTTCTCTAAAGTACGGAATGGAAGTGAGCATCATGCGGGTCATTCCCTACATCGATCAGCCAGGACTGGATGGGGATGTGTGTCCGGAGTCTGCCTAGTGGACGCACCTGTTCCCCACATCGCATGCAAAGAGACTCGACCTCCTCCACAGGTCTGTCCTCTGCGTCACCACCAGGGGCGATGGGATCTTCTGATAGATCGTCTGCCTTTTCCGCCAGAGTCCCGATGGGAGGGAAGAACTGATCGTTGGTCATGCTAGTTATGAGTCAAGATCAAATGTCCCAATCCAGACAAACAGCCCCTGATGACAGCAGGGGAAATCGGCATTAAGACACGGTCTAATTTCATTACAACAGAGGGCTATAAAAGATAAAATACTTGACACGGAACGATCATGATGCGGAGAAATCGACTACATTCATAAGCAAAATTGCATATCAACGAATCAGATGGCCGGTGTGTGGGTGTCATGTCGTCTTGAGCTTCCGCTTCCGCTCCTCAATATCCTTCCTCGTCATTCGAGTCCCCAGGATTGCATCCCAGTGAACGAAGAACGGTTGTGAAAAATTGGACTTGATACCAATGACCTACGAAGGAGGTGAGCATGACAAAAGTAGCGTGAGGGAAGGCACACACTTGATGATGGATGTCGTGATAGTCTGCATTGTTACCGCTAAACATCTGGAACGGGTCGAAAGGAAAGCTATAACCACAGTGGTCGTCGACCGTTTTCATAGTACTGAATGCAAAAAGGAAGATAGTCTGTCGGACGGACAGGTTGGCGACGGTTTCGGCCACCACAGCACCAACGCTGTCGAGAAAAAATCCCTCAAGAGGATGGTTGTAGAGAGCACCGAATGCATAGGGTACGTAGAGCCGGTGGTGCACGGAATGGAGGTGCTTGTAGAGGAACTTGTTTGAGTGCATCCATCGATGTAGAAAATATTGCCAAGTGTCGACAATGAACCTATGGAATGATGAGATGATCGGGGTAACGACAAGGGGCGGAGACGCACAGGGAAAAGAGGAGCTGTGCGGCAGGAATGCCCCACCAGTATAACCAATGTGTGGCCTGAGCGCCACAAGACACCAAGAAGTTGTTTGCTGCATCGGTGCCCATAGTCCACCTGACAAGACGGGCCAAGGTTTTTCCAACTGCTTCCATTTCCACCATACATTTCAATAGAGAGACCGTCGGGGGTTCAGACAACCAATAGTAGCCCAGTAAGGTCTGTAACATATGTTGGAGGATGACAGCCCAGAATACCTCCAACCGGGTAGCGCGATTTCGGGACTTGACCTCGTCGGACTCGTGAATGCGGTACTTGTCTAGCCAGGACCAGTTGGAGATGTCGAGGCAGTGGAAGAAGAAAGACATTGTCCAGTAGGCGACGACGGGTGCTGCGAGTGCGAGAACATTATCGGGGACGGCATCAAGGAGATTCTGGCGGACGACAAAGTAGAATGGGACGTCGAGGTGTCTCTCACCGTCGACGCCTGTCGTATTGTGGACCAGGTCGTACAGCGTGTCCAACATCGCCTACGCAGCAGAAAGGCACTTGAACATGTCTTGTTTTCATGCCTCCTCTTACTCACCAGCTCCCACGTAAACAAATGACACAGCCAAAGTGTATTTCTGATCCTACAGTACCTACAACAAATCTCTACCCCCGGATATTCACATTAGTGAGAGCGTTTAGTTAGGGTGGTGGTACAGTCGCAGTGCAAATATTTAGTGCAAGGTCGGTCGAATTTATCCAGATTGTCCAAATTACCACTGGAGCGGCCCATTTCAAAGGTGCAGTGAAGACGCGAATACGTCGTGGAGGCAGTCTCGGCGAACGAATCGCCTCATTGTTCATTCAGATTGTTGAGAAGTGTAGTCAAGCACCGCTTCGTAACCATATCCCCCTGCAAAAGCGGTAAGCGCATTGACAACGCAGCAAAATCCCTACCAACCTTGAGAAGGACGCTAAAAGTTTGGTCACGAAGCGGTTCCGGAAGGCACGCCCGCAGCGCCTCTCTCGCTCTAAAGTTCACATCAGTCCACGTCACCCCACCGCACAGCGTGCGAACATACCTCATGTTGTCGCTCAATCTCAGGTAGCAGCGCACAACATGCTTGAGCAGTCTGACGGCTTGGGTCTCCACCAGCTGATTCACCATGTTGCTGAGGACAGTGCCAACAGCGTAGAAGCGCTCGTATGTATGGCAGATATACGTCAAACCAGTTTCATCCAGAAGAATTTTTTGCACAATAAAAATCGCAACGGTTTTCGAGAGCTCTGAGCCGGTCTCCATAATGCGCAGGCAAAGGGGTATTATTTCGGTGGAGAGGAGGAAGTGAATAACAGTGTTGTTGTCATTTTGCTGCACATACACATTAGTGATCATATTAGAGAGGCGGCGGTCAGGATACCTTGACAAGAGCGCCGATGACACCGAGAGAGGTAAGACGGAGGTACTCAAAGGGTCGTGTTTTAGATGTCGTGTTGAGGAATGGGTAGAGAAAGAGGGGGATGTGAGCTAGCAACCGCGTAAATCGTTGCTCGAAGACATTGCCAGTAGAGCGACATACCGTTGAGGAAAAGCTGACGCGTTTCCGAATGAGAGGCGACACATTGCAAAAGTGCGAGGGCATTGCACACGCGATTAGATACATGTGCAGTGAGATTGGGCGGAGACAGAAGAGGGTAGACGGAGACGATCTCCTGCAGAAGGGCGGGCATAATGCCTACGTTGCACAAGTTAAATGTCGTCCGAGACAGGTCAAAGGGTGCCAGACGCCGGCGCACCGAAAGAATGCCAGAGGACAAGCGCAAGATCGTCGTACTGCTCTCTCTTCTTGCTGAGCTCTAGGAGGGCACCTTCCCTCGAATTAGGGTCCATCAGGTCGATGACCAAGCCATAAATTTTGTTCTCCTCGTGGATACCGATGATATGTTGCTGATGAGGCTGGAGACCGAGTGAAGGGGTCTCGGAGTATCCGGAAAGAGCAGAACCAGCGAGACGTTGTTGTTGGTATGGATTGAACTGGGCGGTGTGCTGCAGATATGAAAGCGGTTTGGGAGAAATGAGCCCCGCCATGGCTACACGGGAAACAGGTCGAAGTGAATCGGAAGAGACGGTGGGCATCTGGGCCGAATAGATTACATAATGCAAAACCCTAACCCGACGTATACTAGTACACATCCCCAGGCCACTCTCTCCTCCCCCACCCAAGCGCACCCGACAGCCGAGGGTGCGAGGTGAGCTCAGGCTGCCCAGATAACATGCGGAACACCCTCCGACAAAAATCTCCGTATTCCGCCTTCTCAGTCAACCCCTGGCTACATGTTAGTGCGTCAAAACAGAGAGCGAATGACCGGTTATTACCTGATAAATGTCCCGCATCGTCGAGAGCATCACGACCACCATTTCAACGTACGCCTGACTTTCTGCGTCCACACTTGCGCGAAGGTGCCCAGCAACGTTCGCGAAAACAGCTGGGATGATGGTCAGATTGTTGCCAGTACTAAGTTGTGAGAGGCGTCTGACTTTCGATCAACTGTCCACGAACCGCCTCGTAGTCTGCCCGAATAACTTCGTATTTCCTCGTCCCAGGTATGGGCTCGAGTGGAGCGCCACGAAGGAGCGGGTGTTGTAGTCCATCCAGCGATGCCACCACACCCACGAACTCGTGTTCTATCGTCACCCTGCATGACACAATGGCTACCAACAGCACAGCGATAAAATCGTCCTTCGTTTTCTGTTGGGACTTTCAGTCAACAGTCTTGAACAGAAGCATACACTTTGTTTTACGCTATATGCCCTCGGGTCAAGGCGGAGGAGTGTGAGATTGAAACGCAGCCCAACCCGGCGGCGCCATGAGTCATCGATGATCTTTTCCCAAGATTGCTGGCCGAGCTTCATGTACAAACTCCAGTCCTAGCAGACGCAGATGAATCACGCGACACCCTCTAGTAACAAGGCTCCTACCTTGTAATTATTCTGGACCAGAACATTTGCGCAGCCAACCCAACAATCTATCCATTCGTCGACAGCCTGAGCGTTCGTTGCACCATCCTTCGCATGTTCGCCCTCGCTGAGGTTTTTACAGACGAGACGGTACACTGCAGGAGTGATGGATTTGTCGAGAACCTGTAGGGTTTTGTGTGAAATATTCTGATATGAAACAGATCATAGTGGGGCAGACCTTGCACAGAGCGTCCTCTTTGGACTTGAGACCGGTGACCGTAGAAGCCTCGGCTTCGGCGCCCAACGCGGCCAGCAGCTCTTCGTCGTTTAGAAACAGCTTGTCAAACTCATCCTGGCTCTCCTGACTCTCGATGCCGTGGACAACAGGGGGTGGCGGTGGCTGAACAGCGGGTACTGCCTTGAGCCGAGCGTTGAGAAAGGATTGTACAAGCATGCGGATCTCGAGCCCCGTCTGCTGAATCGTAACGAGGTCAGTTCGAGGATTGAACACCCTGGTCACCCAGGCTAGCCCAACATCAGCGGTGAAAAAAGTAAACAGAAGAGCACTCACGGCCGTCCAAGAGTGACGGGTCCGGATACTCCGCACGACTCTGTCCCTTATCCAACGATTGCGTCTCGATTACGCGTCTCACTGATCCAATTAGCAACTGAATCAAGGTCGTCGTCTTCGTCTTAACAATACCCGGTTCGCCTTCCTTATACTCATCCATGAGTATGTCTGCCATTTCTCCCAGCCATCCCAGTACTTCTTTCAATCCTCCATCAATTTTGTGATGCCTGACAATCATTGCAAAATTCATCATCCCATACACACACGCCACTCTCGACTGATCATCTGCGTCTTTAAAGCTTAAACATCGCCTAGCCTGGCCGATACGAAACTTGACGTTGGATGACGTAGGATCGAGGTGTATAGCAATCGTCATTGCGCTAAACCGGTTGACGAGCATGGAGACGGAGTGTGTGGAGGGTGGAGCGGAGTGGGAGAAGGGGACAGGACTCACGGGGACAGCCATTTGAAGGAGCTTCTTGATATTCACCGAGCGTTGCTTTGGATCCAGTTCAGCATTTGCATTCAACAGGTTAACAGCCTGTACCACCATCTTCAGGAATACTTCAAAAACTGTATCGTGTGGGTCTCGTTCGGTTAGCAGTTCTAGATTGCTATTCTCGAGAAAGCCCATGGGAGTCGAACGTTCGTGGAGGAGACTGGCAAAATTGCGAGATCGAAAAATTTCTTGAAGAGATTTGAACATGACTATCCCGTCGTCGAGACGCCACTCCCATCGATTCCACAGAAGAAAACACCTAGAGACCACGTATGACACGTAGTCGTCCCGTTTCTTGATGACGCGTTGTGACAGTTGACGTTCCTTCTCCGGATCAGCAGTCAACACAATCTTCTTAAGGGCTACGGCTACGAGTTCCCAAGCTGCAGGAAGCCGGTAAATGGAAGTCGACATTCCGTGGACGGAGCATTGGGAGATAGCACAGAGGCTAAAAATCGTGCGCCACAAATCTTCACTCGCCACTGCACCAGTGGGGGAAGTTTCGGGGTACAAGTCTGCGAGCAAGTGCCAGAGTGAGTGGCCAGATACAGGGAGTTCAAAGTTCGGAAGTAGGTGTATGAGACAGATCCATAACTCGGCGGCTCGATGGGGCAATGAATCATCATCTATGTCGCCCTCTGTTGCATGAAATGCAGTGAAGGTTGGTTGCAGGTCGACACCTAATAAACGTTGTACGAGTTGTTTTGCTGATTGAAAAAGGTGCCCATTTTCTGCTGATCCTCGCCTGTACTTAACACCAGCCGCTAACCGGGCTGCAAGTTCTACGACGAACCAGTAGGCAGCCAATGTAAATGTGCTCGTGTCGAGCGAATCTAGGGCAACCATCAATCCATTCGAGTATTCTTTGATTGCCCCCTCGAGAGCGGCAAATTCTTGGTCTTCTGAATGGACAGCGAGCCACGAAAGAAACTGACTCCAAGCACATGTCACGGGATCCCACTCCGTCGTGTCCACATTGTCAGCCGTGGACCCGCGCAGCGCATCAGTGAGACGATCACACAGCGGACCGAGCAAATCACTGAAGATCGCAGCGGACGTAGTGGGTCCAATCTCGAGTCCCTGCATATTGCAGGACGTCGGTTGTGCTACTTCCCCGTTCCCCGACACGGTTAGAATAAGTCGATAAAGCAGGCCCTTTCCAAGATACGATGAAGTCCCAAACTTGACCCCAGAAGGAAGTGGTGTAATGTTCATGTCGATAACAACCCGTCGCTGAATAGATGGAAATTGTTCCTCTCCACGTTGAAAATAATGTGGGAGTGAGATTTCGTCTCGTGGTCGTGGGGATGTTCGGCGGTATAAGCGTGATCGAGAAGCGGTCGGAGCACTTGTCGTCTGCTTCGCAGCAGGCTGGCGAGGAGAGATGGATTTGTTCCACCTCTCTACCTCTGCTCTCCAACCCGGATCCAGGGCCTGCCTAAACTCACTGTCGTCATGCTCGATTACTAGCGTAGCCCTGCCCCGGCCAGTGTGAACTTCGCGATTCTTCGACGTGATACGCGTTGCATCATAATTGATATTATAGACTGAACCTTGATTGGGTCCGAACCTCTGTTTGCCCTTCTTTTTCCCTTTTTTGCGGTCCTCAGCTGTGTCCCGGTCGAACTGCACGATCCGATCCTGGTGCCTTGAATTATGCTTAATTGATGAGGTAGTGTTCGAACTGGCATTAGCCCTGACAAAAGGCAAGAGAGTTTGGTGGTGTTCAGCCCCTCCGTAGCGTTTTGCACCGCTTGTAACAATATCTAGCTTTGGTGCCCCGGACCTACGAGATTTCTGTTGCCCTGTAGCTTTTCTGGACTTTGGCCTGCCAGAACTTCTCGTTCGAGTCAACATCCAGTCTATCAGACTTCTTTCGCGTACAGGTCCTCTTGTAGGGGGATCAAAGAACGATTCATCATCACCCCCAGAGTCTTCCGAAGATCCCGACATAGTAGAATTGTCGCTGAGCGAGATTACGGTGTTCTCGTGTCCGGACTTTGGAGAGGCGTATCGCATCCTGCTAACTCCAACGGCTGATTGTCCATCAGAGAGCATCTCCAAGTCTACTCTGAGATCAGCATGCCTCTTCTCCTCATTGTCGTACGCATCCACGGGTTCCGTGTCCGAACTTTCGGGATCTCCCCGAACTTCCACATCCTTATATCTCCCCTTTCGAACCCTTGCAACCCAGGGCATTATTTTAGCTTCCTCTAGCCCACTCCCTGGCGATTCTACAGGAGTCCTAGCACGTGGAGGTCGAGGGTGCGCAGTGCTGGCGGTTCCGAATTGTCGTGCGATCATTGCAGCTGGCATCATGTGTCTCAGCGCACGAAGACGTCTTCGATCTTTAGAACTCATCTCGAGGACGGACGACTGGTCCGATTCCGAGTTCCTTCTTGAGGTATTCGATGATAGGGCACTAGTATCAGATGTCACTGGCGGCCAAGAGGGACTTGGTGGGGTAGAATAACTGATAGAGTGATCGACCGGTGAACGGTTCCGTAAGAATGACGCGTGGTCGTGGTCATCGGATTGGTGTGAATCTTCCTGTTGCAGATCAACTCTGAAATCAGGGACAGATCCCGAGCTAGAAGTTTGGGAATGGGAAGACGCCTGATACAACACTAGGGGTTCCAAAGGTGATTTTCCCGAGGACGAGGGATATGACACCATTGCTGCCTCCAAAGGCGCACGGGAGAATACCGATGAAGTAGGCGACGGAACCTGACAGCCCGACTTTAGGATGACGAAGAAATATCGCATGAGGAGACTTACAACACGAGAAATGTGTTCGGGCAGTCGTATATCTTCGAACTCATGTACCGGAAAAGGTTTGGGTCTCTTCTTCGCCGGTTTGCTGGTTTCAACTTCTACCTGGCGAGGCTCTGCGGCAGCTCTCTCAGCTTCAGCCTTGGCCTCTGCCGCCGCTTTCTTTTGTTCCCTGCGAATGCTCCTCACTAATTTTTGGATCTCGTGGTCATCTTCATCACTGCTTGATAGCTCCTTCAAGGCGTCAGGTAACCAACCGTCACCCGCCTGGCCTAGGCCGCGACCATCTTCCCCCAACTCCTCGGTTTGGTCCAAACTCTGCACCCTGCACCTCCTTCTACCATTCCCACCCTCTACACCCACATAGTCAGCATCTTCGTCCGGATTATCCGTGGGAATTACAAAATCATCTTGTGTCCCATCTCCGCGGACCCACCCGGGCTCGGAGTAGCGGCGGGGACTCCGAAATTTAACAATGGCATCAGGGTGAGACTTTAATTGTTGTTTGTACAACAACCTGTCATAGGCATACGGGTTCAACTGTCGAGCTTCTCGACGACGCAACGAATAGCGAGCGAGTGGCTGCGGATCCTCTGGTATCTCTACGGGTGGTGAACAAACAGGTCGAGAGATGAATGGCGGAGGTGTGGATTGTGATGCAAGCAAACGTGGGGCCTGTGATTGCCGAGGGGGAAGAAGCTGAATTGGATCATTGGGCTGTGGCAGTGGCTGCGAAAGAAGAGCTGGAGACGACATTGGTGTCAGGGGCGACGAGGCTACAAAGTGTGGCTCCTGTCTCGAGGAAGTCGGTTGATCGTGTGAATGCTGTGAAGAAGTTTGAGGAGTTGTAGGGAGGCGACAAGGAGTCGAAAAGAGGGAATGCGCATCGGAAGAAGTGGAGAGCGAACGCGACAAGGAGTGTGGGTATGGCTGGGAGATCGAACTCGACTCCATGTTCTGGGATCGAAGTTGCCCAGTAACATCAGGAGAATCGCATTGCGGTTCGTGTGGGGAAGAGAACAGAGAGTGGTAGTCAAAAAGAGACAAAGAACTAGGAGGTTCAAGTGGTGTCGATGATTGTTCCTCGACTTCACCTCCAAGCATACATCCCTGGGAGTGCTTCGAGGGTGAACTCGAGATCTGCTCTGTGGGAACTACATCTGGAAGTCTGCTTCTTGGTGAAGATGTTACAGCCATAGGACGGGTGGAGTCGGACGAGACCGAACCTGGATTATGAGCCAACTTTAAGAGGGCATAATGTTAGACAGTGGATGTCAAGCTACTAGATCGAACCTTGATACGTTTCCGCGGTGATGGGCTTTCTGCCTCACGGTCACCGGCTCGGTCATGTCGTACTATCGAAGAACTGGGATACCACTGCTGGCCATTCTCCGTGATGGTGGTTCGTGGAGACGCGTCAACAATACTTGCGCGGATGCCTTCGAGCGATGGCAAGCTGGATGAGAGCCTGAGAGCACCTGAGAACACGAGAACCTCCTCTTCGACATCCGACGTATCGACGACCTTTGGGCTGTCCATCAAAACGAGTGGTCTTGAATGAGTCGCGCGTCACGTGTTCGCGACGCGTTCCTAGCCTGTTCTAATCCGAAAGAACAAGAAAAGGTTGACGGCGAGTCAAGGCAACGTGGATGGTGCTCACAGAAGTTTTGAAGGCTGTTTTAAAATAAATTATGCACAGAAATCGTGGGGTACTTGTTACGTCTTACTACGAGTTCTATTCGATGACGCTCAGGCTGACAAAGTTCGTGGCGTGTTCCTGGAGACCAAGTCTTGAAGAACTCAGTAGTGGCATCTGCAAACGACTACGTCGCTCTGACTCTGAGAGCCATCGGCAAGATTTGACGCAGTAGTTCCAGTCTCAAATATTGACTCCTCATCACCCTTACACCCGGACATTGTGAATTTTGCGGTACTGGCATCTCAGATCTCAGTAAGAAGGCATCTCGCTTCCTTCAACTAGTTTTGCTCGCCACGAATCTCAAATTGAAACGAGCTGCAACTTTTCATCCAGAAATTATCTCCAAAATTCTGCAATAATATGCTGGTAGTTTTTGTTTGCTACAACGGGCCCGAATTCCTAGAAATACGGTCATTATACACTTGTCGCCCGTCAACAATACAGCAGTAATGGAGCTAGGTCTGACTGCACTTTGATGAAAAAAATTACTACAACGACCCTAGTGCACATCAGGGGAAACGACGATAAAATTTTGGGCTCCAGCCGAGGGTGGATATATGCGCAATACCCAGAGATACAGAGAGAAAAAGAAAAGGAATACGCACAAGCTATAGAAATGCCAGGGTGGATATGGACCGAGGTCGATCATGAGCATGGAATGAGCGGCAACAAAAATACAACAAAGGAATGAAATTCAGACGTTCGGCGCTGGAGCGGAAGTAGGGGAGCTGAAAAACGTGCGTTGCACCGATGCATTGCCTCGACTCTTCATGTTCGGGTGGTGGTTTCGGCGATGGTGCCGTTGTTGACGATCATAATGTTGGTGAGTGGGTGCATGAGTCTTGCGCTTTATCATCTTCATCTCCCTGCGAGACTCTTTTCGAGTTTTGAAGGGTGTATATTGTTGCTGTTGCTGTTGGCGATGGTCGGAATGGAGATCGTAATGGTATGGAACGTGGGTGGGTGTACGGTCGCCATCGCGGACAGGGAGCAACACAGGTGAAACGACTGCTCCGCCCGATTTGCGCGGGTTCTGCTTCGCATCGTTTTTGTCATGCCAGAGCATGGTATGGAGGGGACTGTTCTTCAATGCGTTTCTGTACGAACGCACCTCGGGGACGGAGGATTTGGCTGGTTCAGAGGTCCAGCCAGGAGATGTGGGAACATCGGAGGTAGACGCCGCAGATTCTCTGGTGAGACGGAAGGCACCCACCGGCACGCGGTCCCAGCGGCTTAAATTCTGGACGAGTTTCTGCTCGCCCTCGCCGTCAGGGATAGTCTGCATTTGTACCTCAGGTTCCGAGTCAAGGAACGTGGAGTCCAAGACGTCATCTAGTTTGATTGGTTCACCAAGAGTGATGGCTAGGGGTGTTTCGGATGACGGCTCGTCGGAAGGCGGGAGTAATGATGGATAGATTGACAACTTTGCGGTGCGACCGCGGAGATCCATCTAAGCAACTTCGTGTGAGATCGGAAGGCACTGCTCAACAAAGATACGCACACTGCTGAAGCTTCCAGCGCTGCTGGAGAACCGTCTTCGCCTACAGCCAAGGCGAGGGTATGGTGACGGCACGTCCTTGTTCACGCCAGTAAGGACGACAGTCTTCTGCGGTACGTTGTCTTCCAGGTTAAACTCGCCCATGATAGGAGTGCCAACCCTAACGATGGGACGGGGACTTTCCCTAGCACTGCCTTCTGCGCTATCAAATCGGGTTTGGTCCATCTCTTCCCAGACAACTTTACCCGCCAGAATGTCTGCTGGGCGGGGCGATTCAAGTACGGTGGACGGCCTATGGCGCCTAGAGAAGGGAGCGGGCGAGACGTTTGGGCTGACCGTTGACATGGGATTGATAGACGAGATACTAGTCGGCCACCGAAAGAGTTTCATCGCACGGGAAGTAGGAAGTCCCTGCTCATCTACGAGTTCCTCTTCCGTAGTATCCCCGTCACCCGCACCAAGCTCGGAGTCACAATCATCAAAGTCGCCTTCTGCGCCATCACTCGTGTGCATCTCAACGTCACTGTCATGACTGATCGAGGCACTATCTGATGCAAGTAATTGAGCAGCATTAGCCTCGAATGCGAGATCCAGAACTCCATGACCGTCGCTTGAACCATTTGTGAAAACGACTTGTCCGTCCCACGTTTCTGTAACCTCAAAGTCGACGCTCCGCAAGCTGTTTATACTGTTGGCCAAAGGGTCGGTGACAGAATCGTGCAGATGGCTACCATCTGTTTCAGATGAATCGTCGGATGATGCATCGGTGAGATTGGCAAAGAATAGGTCAGCATCGAAGCTAGATTCTTCATCGTCTGACCACCCGGTTGCGAGGCCTGTATACACCCGTGAGGCATGACCATCCGTCTCGTCGTCTTCTTCATCTTCCTCCACTTCATCGTCTTCATCGTCTTCGTCCTCCGTGATATCGTCGGTGTCTCCCTCCATGTCTACATCGCTGAGACCAACGCTTTTCTTGCGAGGACGGATCACCCAGTTGTTGTTTAAATCTTTGGGCTTGGGAACATCGTCTCCTAGCAGCTCGCGACGGATGCGTGCCTTGTCGTGACGTCTTTGTTCCGCAACAATATAATTTTCCTCCTCCGCTGCGAGCGAAGAGTCGGAGCCAAAACCCGGCGCATCCGTCTCAGAGTCAGAGTCAGAAGAGTCGGAGGCTTCCGACGTCAGTCCATCAGCCGAGACAAAGGTAGGAAAGCGTCCTGAGCAAGCATCGTCGCTTGGTTGAAGGTCAGAATCAGTAAGGTCGCTGAGATAATCCTGCTTCTTCTTTGAGGAAGCCGATCTCTTCGCGATCGTGCCGTTGGCCTGGGACTTTGAGGTTTGCCTCGAGGCAGCTAATTTTGATTTCGAACTCCTGACTTGTGAGCGTGGGGTGCGTGATGCGATAGATCGTTGGGCACGAGTATGCGATGATAGATGTGATTGTGATTGTGGCAACGTGCTGGCCTCGTTTCCACAAGTAGGCAAGTCTGGAACCGCGTTTCTGGACCCGTCGCGTGCCATTGCGACGGGCTTGTGAGAACGACCCCTGCGTTTTGGTTCTGCGGGGTCCAAAGTGTGCTGACCACGGCCAGCGGTGGAAGAGGCGCTTGTAAGATGATATGGTGTGGAATTGCTTCCAGGAACTCCACTGGGCGCCACGGAGGCGCCTCGGATACGAGACTTCTTTTGGGTGGATCCTAGGGAGCGCGCCTTGTTGTGAATACTGGGTGGAACGGTGAGTTTGATTTTGAGAGGCTGTACTTCGGCAACGTGCGCGGAGGAACTTGTTGATGCGGTCGGTGTAGTTACAAAACGCACACCTCCATGGCACACGCTCTGGGGGAAAGGACGAGGTCTGTTGTCGCATGTGCAATCGCCATCGCACACGGGACAAATGTCGTTGTCTTCGTCGTCGTCTAGCGAGGGAGGATTTACGGCGACGGCGACAGTATAATTGGGGGAACGTGGCATCGCAGAAGGGGAATTTTTTGAATGACCTGCGTATGAGTGAAGTGAGCGTGCAAGCGTACGTATGAGGGCAGGAATAGACGTCAAAGCAGATTTATAACCCAAGGTGAGTCCAGAGAAGCAGGGAGAGAAAGGGGAGACGAGATATATGCTATCATATTACATGTAAAAAAATCAGTGACACAAGGTACGTGCGATGGGAGCTGTCGCGTGACCGATAAAATCCTGATGGCGTTGGAGAGGAAGAAACAGAGCCGGGCCCACTTCCATAATAAGCTGGCACAAAAAACGGGCACACACCTGTAACACGATTCCTGTGCATTTTTTACTGATAAAAAACATGGAGAAAGTTCCGAATCCAGATTGAAACTCGTCTAGTCTGCAAGAAACTGTTGGTAGTGGCTACGGGCCACTTGGTCGTGTGTCGCTGGGACGTGATGGTAAAGGAAAGAAGAAATCTTACCGCCTCATTTCGCACATCCAGTAAAAAATTATGTAAACATGCACAGGGCTCCGGCTAAGAACTCCTCCCCGTCACAGAATGCAACGTGAGTCCCGTCCTCAAGCTCCCCAGTGAGCACCTCATGGATCCCCCCAGGCCTGTCTCTCGCCCAACAGATCGCACAGCTCGAGGACGTCGCCCCTGCCGGCAAGTCCGCCCGCCACTCTTGCGCCCCACAACTAACTCCATGCAGACGCTGACCCCGAGGACATCCAGGTCACGGGTGTCGAGCCTGATCATGATATCGATATTGTTGCAAGTAATGGTGCCGCTCGAGCGCATTATTTTGATGTAGGGTACGTCAAGTGGCACTTGCACGTGGATCATGAACTGCTCACTGAATCAGCCCTTCGTCCTTGCATAAACTCCATGAGAGTCTCTCGGACCCAAAATATGATGGAGCTAAAACCTCGAGGAAGCTGATGCTCGACGAATCGGACGACAGCGAGTGTGGCTCTGCTAGCGACGATGTGGAGTCGGGCAGCCGTGTTTCAGATAGACATAGTCCTGATCATGAGGCGGAAGCAGAGCATGAGGTAGACACGCGTGCCACCACCGACCCACTAACAGAACGTTCCAGCCCATCCAAGCACGATAGTGACCTATCGAGTCTCCGCAAAATTCGAGAAGAAGACCGTAAAAAGGGCAGGGCCATTTCGAGACAGATTGCAAGTCCCATTGCCCTGACATGATATTGTTGATCCATATCTTGCGTCCAGGCTCTCTGGGACTCGCTTCTTGATGCCCGCATTCGTCTACAAAAATCCGTTACTGCGGGAAACCGCCTCCCGTCTGTAAGTGGTGATTCATTTTCCTGTCTTGATGTCGTCTTACGAGCCACCAGCTGTCGCGATATGCCGATGAGCAAGTGCATGTACCTCTCATGAACATGTTGGAAGAAGCGCGATCACTCTCAAACGAGATATTTGATTTTCAGCAGGTGTGACCCATCATCCTACAGAGATAAGATCTGCTTGACGCAAGTTTAGCATCTACTCTCATCCAACGAGTCAGCTCAACCTCCCCCACGCAAACGGCCCAGGAGCACTGTGACAGATCGTTCTGCGGCCGGCTTTGGTGAAGAATTACGCGACGGCAGTCGTGCGGTGTCGGAACTTGAATGCGTGTTCGTGCCAAGTACTTTCTTCTGGGAAACATGATCTAGATCCGCACCACTGGCAGCTACCACCCTCATCTTGTGCAGACACTGAACAAGTGGTCGTCTAAAATCCAGGCTGTTGCGCCGTCCGTTCTCCTTCCATCGAACCGTAATGCTTTTTCGAGAAGGAGTCAGCCGATCAAATCGGCACCACAGCTGATCGACGAGACCCTTGCGGACCACAGCAAAGTGCTTGCTCGAACGAGAATTTATCGCGGTAAAGGCGGTAGACTAGAGGTTGGTCTAGCGGATGATAATGAGAGTCGGGAGAAGGAAGATGCGGAGGTATTTGACGATACCGATTTTTACCATCAGCTGCTACGCGACATCATCGACGGGAAAGGAAATGGGACGGGCAGGAGCAACGATTGGATGGCGGTGCAAAGAGCGAAAAAGGCCAAGAAGAAGGTGGACACGAAGGCCAGCAAGGGACGGAAACTACGGTCGGTGGCATGAGGCTCAGCTGCTCGCTGGCTGAGACTGTTGTCAGGTATGAGGTCCACGAGAAGCTACAAAATGTCATGGTGCCAGTGCCGGTGCAGGGGGGCTGGCACGAGGAGCAGATTGACGAGCTGTTTGGGTCGTTGCTGGGCAAAGGTTTTGAGAGTGCACTCGAGGCGGAGGACGTGCTGCAGGGGGGATTCCGGGTCATTGGGTGATGGTGTACATAGGACCAAATATGGCAACGTACGCAGCCGTGGTTGTGCTCGTCACCGAATCACACATGGACGCCTTCGAGGACGACAATCCGTTTGAAAACGACATTGAGCGGGTCCCCTCAGAGACGTCCTCGACATCCAAAGTCAACATTTCTGCGCCCTCCTCGCCCCCGCCCAACTCGGCCCGTCTCCTCTCCCCACACAAGCCATTTTCTTCGCCTCCAGCTCAACGGCAACCCCAGCAGGCGTACAAGAGCGACTTTTGTTGCTACAGGGACAGATGGCTCCACTCTGGGGACGACGCAGAAATTCTGGTGTGTCCTTACTCCGCCTCCCTCTTTCTACTCTTCCCCAACGAGCCCACTCGATAAGATAACCGACGCACAAAAGACTACCCTCCACTCTAACACGCCCTACATCACATACGTGATCCATGCTGGGGTGAGCCTTGACCCTCGCATCGCTAGGAGACCATCTGACGTGAACACGTACGACAGACTGCCGAAGCCAGACATCGATATTCCGAGTTCGAGTCTCTCCGCCTGAACCTTGTGAAGCTCTACCCGACGCTCATAATCCCCCCGATCCCCTCCAAGCAAACTATCGGTGACTATGCCACCAAGCAGGCAAAGGCAAAGGAGGACGCCGTGATGATTGCCCGACGCAAGCGCATGTTGCAGACATTCTTGAATCGCATCGCTCGCCACCCTATCTTGTCCAACGAGCACATATTCCATCGATTTCTGGAAGGCGAAGTTTCATGGGTAGGCCAATTGCTCTTCTTGTTCCATGCCATCCTTGACCGTGTTGCAGACCGAAGTGCTCAATTCTCCACCTCTGTCAATGCTCCCAAAGAATATCCTAAAGGCACCTTCACACAACCCTACAGATCCGCAAGCATCTCCTGCCTATGCAGTACTTCCCAATCCGACGGCAACTCATCCTTTGCGAAACCCAGACCAACGCTTCATCGATTCAGAAGTGTTTACGAACAAGTTTGCAAACCATCTCAGTGGCCCAATGGAAAAGGTCACACGCCGGACACTTAAGCGGTGGTCAGGTATGACATCCCTCCATACTGCAAAGCTCACTCAGTAATCCCATTCATGGCAGAGACTGCGCAAGACTATTCAGAACTTGGTGCTGCCCTGAACGGTTTCAGCCTTAATGAAAGCGGGGCTCTCGCCACGGCAATGGAGAAGACAGGACAAGCCGTCGACGCTTCGTACATGTCCACGACAAGACTGGTGGGTGCACCTCATCTCGTTTCGTTTTTCACACTTCTTACCGGTGACGTCATCGAAGCTTCAAGAGCTCGAGCAGAACTTCTCTGAACCCCTGCACGAATACTCACAGTTCGCCACCATTATTAAAAAGCTTCTCGCATATCGGCATCAAAAACATGTGCAATATGAAATGACGCAAGATGCTTTAGAGAGCAAGCGTGAAATGTTGGAGGAGTATGAGAAAAGTGAGAGGGAGGCGAAGAGGCTGGAAGAGGCTCTTTCACGTGGTCGTATCAATGACCTGAACAACCCGCAGCCAGAGGGGCAGTCGAGTGAAACACCGGACGACTCCACGTCGGTCTACCTCCCTCCCCACCCTGGGCCTAGCCCTCACAAGAGGCGTGTTCCGGGGATGGGTTTCCTAAATGCACTCAGCTATACGTTGCACGGCATGATGGATGTCGACCCAGAAACGGCAAGGCGTAATGGCATTGGCAAAAGTCGTGAAACGATATCGCAAGTAAGTTTTATCAATTGCCGCGGTGCTTTTCTGATGGCGTTAATGTGACTCGAAGCTTGAGGACGCCCTTCATTTGACTGCGCAAGACTTGAAGTATTCAAGTTCGACGATTCAAGCGGATCTAGATCGTTTCCAACGCCAGAAAGTCGCGGACCTCAGGGAGATGACGATCAGTATGGCTAGAAGCCACAGAGACTGGTGTAAGAAGGTAGGACCTATGGGACACGCTATTCCAATCCAATCTCAGTCATATTGGCTCAGAACCTTGAGGCATGGCAAGCTGCGAAGAAGGAAATAGAGAAGATTCCTGAGCATCCCAATTCCACACCTTTATCACAGCATGCACAAGCTGCAAGTCCCTTAAACCTTCGGAGAGACTCCACTGCCACCATCAACGGCCGGTGAAGACATAGTTATGGGCAACCTGTACGGACTCGTGCTTACTTGTTTTCTCTTTCTCTGCATACTACCTGTCGTCAATTTGCTTTTGGCCTGGAGACCTGGTCTACTGTTGGATACATCGTGGCTCGGATGTGTCCTACCTGATATGAAGCTCCGTCGGGAAGTGGATGCATGAGGATTTTGTGCTACCTGACGGTCAGGGCCGAGACTCATCGGCAAGCCAATTGCACTACTAGCTCTTTTGCGGGTAGCGATGTTAACGCCAAGTCAGCGATCGAGCACAATTAATTTACTTCTACTAACAGACTGGTTATGGCTGAGCGCTGAGGCTTGCTGTGCTATGCGGTTAACTATATAGTACCGTTACTCCGTCGGAGTCGAGTTCAAGTTACTTGCCACAACTCAACCTTAATTTTAGCGCAAGAACATGTTGATCGACTCGGATGATATCGATCCCCTGTCTTAACCGTCGTTTGTGGATAGGCTCGTCGACAACCCAAACGCTCCGCGCTGGCTGCGCAGATATGAAAGCCTGTCGTTTCCATTCGCATGTTCCGTTAAACGACGAAAACCTCTCCATTCTGTTACGGATTACCATGGTACTACGCGTTCACTCGTCATGTTTCCTCATGAATTCAGACCAAGATACTAGTTTTTCTTTCCTTCGTTCTCTTGTGTGGTTTATCCACTTGATGACTACGGACTCGCTACGCACATAGTGATGCCTCGTGGGCAACATGCGTGTTGGAAGTTAGGTCAAAGTCTTGTTCTTTGTGGAAGCGGCGTCCGCAAAACTCTACGCCTCATGGAATCTCGTATCCACCCCTTTTGATTAAATCCGCCTGTGGCGTGAGGTCGGATTGGCCGCTGCAAGGCGTTCGCCCCACTACATGCCGTTTCCAGGGCTCGAGTCTCTATCATGGAATGGAAACAGGGCCTAAATATGATCACCCACCCAATTAACCATTCATTCTATGCTGGAGGATAATGCATTCAAGTTGTATTGTGCCCCACATCGACTCCTAGATGATAGAGAAGGAATCCGAGTCCTTTCTCATCCTTGATCAATTGTTCCCCAGCGCTGAGCTGCTAACCGAAGTTTCTTCTCAAAATGTTTGATCCATCAGGATTAATCGACTGGTTGACGTGTCGATGATATGGTGCATGTTTGTTACCACACGGTGATCTAAGATATATGATGGCCTTTGAGCTAATTTTTGTCGGAAGCAACACGGCAATAGTGACTGACACTAGGAACGAGTTCCTCTGATCAGGACTGGGAGTGTTTTCAACCGGTAAAATTTAATTCTGCCCCGAAGTACTCAGTCCAGCATATAATGTGAACTATAACACAATCATCTACTCTAATCATGAGGTAACCACGGCATGAAATGCACGAGGGAGATACTTGAAGCCATAAGTAAACACCATGTATTCACGTTGGAACCTAGTGTCTCAGACGGCGTACCAAAAACAGCCGGATATTAAAATAGTTTAACTGTCGAATCGCTTGCAATATATAGAAGTCTTTCCGCTTTTTGACAATGCTGATGGGCCATGCAAAGGTGTGACACGGACCGGTACAATTTTGAGCGTACAAGATAATGATTTCGTGTGAATGCTGCGGCTGAGGATATCTTGCTTGTGTTCTTATGCAGATGACGAGGTGGTCATTAATATCGTAGACGAAGAGGCAGTCGTCGTTGATGTTACACTCGATGTCGAACTCGTACGGATGGCAGATTGACCGCTAGCTTCCCCTTCCACCGGCTTACGACGACGCTTGTGTTGGCCACGACGCGATTCAGTGGGATACTCGCACTTGATCCGGCGGCGTGCACACTGACTAATAGTAACGTCAGCATTCGGATTTCCCAGGTGGAATAAGAATGGTCTCACTTGCAAGTCTGGTCAGGGTTGTGGGCTGGGGGCCTGCCACACGCGATCTTCCTCTCTCGGCAGAACAGGCATGCTAGAGCCTGCTTCTTCTGTTCGCCAGGCTTCTTCGACGCTTTGATGCCTTGATCGTCAGGGATGGTCCACGTTGGCATTGATAGAATAGTGTTTTCTTGCCGAACAATTTCCTCGCCTGCACGGTGGACCCTTTTATTGCTCGTGTGCTTGGACACTAGACAACGTTCGTCGGGACGCAAGCATGGTCCACGTTCACGACCGTGGGATTCAGTGGGAAAGTCACCAAGATGAGGGGTTCGAGTAGAGGATGAAGGTATACCCTGAGACGCTGTCACACGCGGGTGGGGAAGACGACGTGCGTCATTCGCCAATGATAGGTGGGCATCATCACCTCTCGCCTGAGATTGAGGTGTCGGGACATCAAAATGTTGTAAAACTTAAGATTGGCGCCGGCGAACTAACCTTAACGTGGTAATTTCCTTCGTCTAATGATTCCCTGGATCGCTTCCTTGATGGTGGACGGGAGTCACGCCGGGGACTGGATTGATGTGATACAGATGGCCGATAATCCAAAGTGCTTCCACGTCTCAAGGACGAGTGACCATCGCTGAATATGGAAGAGGCTTGTGCAAGAAAATTGTCGCTCGCCCGTGCGATGCTGGAGCGATGGTCCTGGACTTGAGGACGGCTCGAGCCGTCGCTGAACTGCTGTGCCAAGTGAAAGATGTACGAGTTGTCATGGATGCTCGGGGGTTGTGTGGGCTCCTCGAAGTCACCGTGTTGGTAAGCAGGGTGGGCGGACTGGGCGGACCAAGACTGAGTGCCGAAAGACGACATCGGCAACGGGAGCGGACATACCGGTGGAATTGCCTCAGAGGCGAATGCGGGGACGTGATAGAGCGGGAATGAAGACTCCATGCAACTATCTGTCCTTGCGGCGGCGTCGGCCCAGCGATAGATGCCATCCACGTCCTGGTACATGTACAGATTTTCTGAGGTATAGAACTGGGGGGGGGCAGGTGGAGTCGCGGTGGGGACGATGGCGGGGTAGGAGTCATAGTAGTGGTCGTAGTTGTCTGGCGAGGGGGGATACTGCTGGTCAAGAGGGAGCTCGCTAAGAGGCGGAGATGGCATGATGGAGTGGATATGAAACGAGTGGTGTTTCAGTGAGAGCGTGCTACACGATGTAGTCTACCACAGAGGAATCTTTGCTTTAAAAAGGCTGCAGCTCGAGAAGACGCAATGCAACGAGGGTCCCCAAAATAGCCAGGACCAAAATTACATCCCACGCGCCCAGTCAAAGTCTGTTTGGAACAAACTACGTCAATGATCATATTAGATGCTCATCCCGTCCCATCTTCCAGGTAAAGTTCTGTGATGCGTCATCGGCCCCCTGCAGCACTCATATGGAGGGCATCCTCTGCAACACATATTCAAATGCCAAATCGGAGTTGCCCGTTATCTAGTGGCGTCGAATTCGTACACCAGTTCCATGCTGCGCGGCAGCGGTCAAAGTAAATGTTGAAGCACCAGGTTGCATGGGTCAAGGGCTAGGCCCCTTGGCACCCACAGCCATCCGGGCGGCTGGTCCACTCCGTCTTGGCACTTGCAAAGCCCGATTCGTTGTACCGCTGCTCGACGGGTTACTCGACCAGGTTTGGTGCATTCCAGAAAATAGCAACGTGCAGCTTGATCAAGTGCGCTAGGACCTGCCGTGTCACGACTCATGCCGAATGGACATGCACCACCCACCTATGTAGGGCTCGAATCATACTGTCGAGCACCGCAGAGCATAATGGAAACGAGCCGCTGTGACCAGATTGGTTTCAATGGAAAATTTCCGCCGAGCACCAACGTGCGGACGTGCAATGGCAAATTCTTTATGTGGGATGGGAAGAAGTTCGATGACGGGACAGCACCAGAGCATCCAGGTAGGGGTGCTGCTTACCGATGTCTCCTCATTATGCGCAAGCGTAGCATCACGTTGATGTCGTCGCTTCTGCTCCTCGTTGTATTGCAACGGGCAGGAAGAAGTGCGGTTATGGGTGACTGCGAAACAAGGAGGGATCAAAACTCTGGCCGTCACGCCACCTTGCAGGAAAAGGGGAGGACATTGACCGCAGAGTGCTAAGCGAGAATGCGGGTATGCCGGGATCCATGCTTCAAAGGAGTGAATTTCCAACTCCAAGGGGAAAAAGAATAAATACGCATCGACGTTCAGGAAGAAGGAACGACTTTCAAGGCCCATGCACAAATCCGGTGGTGAAGCTCGCAGGCCATCAATGCGGCTTCCCAGCGGTATGAGGGCACTCACAGTGACTCATGGCATCACTCGGGTGAATGGAACCATAAATTGTTATATTGATGGCCAGTTGTCTCGACGCAGCTACCACTGTGACGTTTTCAATCATCGAATATTCGATATGAATGGACGACACCTGAACGCATGAATGCTTGACAATGAGAGACGGGAATCCGAAGACTTGTTCCGATTTCTCATTGCGGGGGTGATGAGGGGCGGAGACACGAGGCGCTACTAAGGGGTTATGAAACCTTACCAGTCGTGGACGGAGAGTGCCATTAAATCTGATTCGCTCTGATGCCGAGATGAGAGCCAACGTTCAGGTTGAGCGTTCAACTTAATTGATGGAACGCTGGACGACCGCTTGATATGCCACGGAAGAATCCGACGACAGACCACATCTGCTAGATGTGGGTGGAAGCCTGTCCGAGTCATGATCGAGGCTGCTTGATTGCTGAGATCCGAGTCCACACGGTTGTTGCCAAGGCATAGTCGCTCAAGCCCCATGAGGTCCCAGACACGGTTAAACCAAGAACCAGTGGGCGCATCTGTACTAGCGGTCAGTTGCTTGTCAAATTGAAGAACAACTTGAATGTGACGTCCAAACTAACATGTAGTACTGCTCATAAATGAAGCTGTGCACACTGGCACTGCATAGATCTGGATCGCCGCGTGTGCCAACCTGTGAAGAGTTGGAATCTGGTGTGTGCTCCGCAGCACTTCAACACACACAAGTTGGCCCTCATCCGATGTCTTCATCATGGTTTTCCGTGGTATCGTCCATTGGGATGGCTATTGGGCCTCCTCTCGTGTATGCAGATCAAGCGACGTCCATCGTTCGGAAAAAGTAGGTTATGCTACTTCGCACGAGCGTACAACCTGTTTTTTATGCCTGCCCATCTTTCTTTGTCAGGGACTCGACAGGTTTTTCTCGTGACGTTTGCGCAATACTGTGAGCCTGCTCGAATGCCCATCTCCACATTGGCAACACGCTGATGGTCCATACCACTAGGTTGATTGCCAATATTGTTCGGTGCTTTTTCTGGTTGGGTGCTCGCTTCGAGTTTGCCTTGTTGCTCCAATCAATCTTTATGATCGTCGCGCAGGTGCGCCCCATCCAACATACGCACAGTAAGATCGTGTGACCATAGTGGACAGCTTGCATTACTGTTCATTTGCCTCCGCTATCGCTCGGAAACGAATCGAAGGAGCTATGCATCATCCCCACGACCATTTTCTTTTTGGCAGTGGTCGTCATACATGCAATACGTCGAGTGTCTCGCTGGTGTCATGTAAGAAGTGACTGCATGCTGCATTTCTCGGCTACTTAAACTCTGTTCAGACTCTTTTTGGCAATAATCTTCTTACTGTTTTGGCGGTCAGAACTTTATATCTCGTTGTTGGGGTTCTTTGCTCTTGGTTTGGAGAGTACATTACCCTTGCCACAACTTGTAAGGTTCGTGTGTTTGATTGAGATCGACGACGGCCTCATGTGCGTTGTCTGCACAGTAATTACAAGCACAAGTCGCTTTATGGCTTCCGTGCTTCCACAATGATCGGTTGGGTGGGTGGAGATGCCTTCAAGTCAGACCATTCATTGCATCTTTGACGCGCATCCGCTGATGTCGTCAATCAAGAACAGCGTACTTCTTCTTGAAAGGGTCCTCCTTGCAGTTCAAGGTCTGTGCGATATTCCAACTGTCTGTGGACGCAGGTGAGTGCTGATGACTGGGCATGCATTCTGAGCGTGTTACCGACTAGCTGCCACAACAGCGATCATGGCGCAGCGTTTGTATTATGGTGCTCCGCCGCCGCATGCACTACTAGAGGAAGGAGAAGAGGAAGACGCAGTTATCCTTGCTGAACGGTAAAAACAAGTATCCTAGTCCTGATTGCTTATAATCGTAATACGTGTAGTACTCTTGCGGTTTGGATGCAAAAGTGTAAGACAAACAACAACAAACTTTTAATACCCTTGCCGGCTGTAACCTGGCTGAGCTACTACCAACAATCCACGTCGACCAATTTTCCTTCTTCGCCGTTGTGCACGGCCATTAGCGACGCTTTGATCATGGCTGACACCTCGAAACCTATCTCATTCTGCGAGCACTTGCAGCTCTCTAGTTTGGGCGTTCAGCCAGCTTCGATTTCGTTCCAGGTACGCGCAGTCGAGTTCAGTTCACGCCGGTGTGCTCAATGCTCTTGGTTTCCCGTCACATATACTGTTTTTAGGTGAGTAATCCACAGTTCTATATGGTGCTCAAATACCTTACCAAGTCTTTCGCAGACTTTGACCTTAGAATCCGACCACTTCATTTGCATACGAGAAAAGGTCAATGAACAGAATCAAGTTGTCATAATTGACCTCGCCGATGCAAACAATGTTCTTCGAAGACCAATCAGCGCTGATTCCGCAGTCATGCATCCTTCCCAGAAAATCCTTGCGTTAAAGGGTTTGTCCAAGCTGTTGCGTGGTTGTGCGTTACTGAGGACCTACGCAGCCGGCCGGACGTTGCAGATATTTAACATTGAGACCAAGCAGAAGGTCAAGTCCCACACGAACAACGAGGACGTTTTGTTCTGGAAATGGATATCCGAGACGACCATTGGAATGGTTACTGAGACCTCTGTGTATCATTGGTCGATCGGAGACCAGACATCGCCCCCGCAAAAGGCCTTTGACCGGCATCCGACACTTGCAGGAGCACAGATCATCAACTACCGTGCAAGTTCTGACGAGAAGTGGCTAGTACTCATCGGTATTTCCAGCAACTCAACAAATCCTTCTGCGTTCAAGGTAAAGGGTGCGATGCAACTGTATAGCCGAGAGCGGGGAGTCAGTCAGCCCATCGAAGGCCACGCTGCTTCATTTGCGGAGATCAAGCTCGATGGTCACCAATCCGTGACAAAACTATTCACATTCGCAGTTCGAACTGCTACCGGCGCCAAGGTACGCGTCACGCAGTAAGGAATTTGAATGGTCACTTAGGAGTTGTTGTATAGCTTCATGTGGTGGAGATTGATCACACCGCACCAGATCCACCTTTTGTGAAAAAGGCAGTCGATGTCTATTTCCCTCCTGAAGCTACCAATGACTTCCCCGTAGCCATGCAGGTATCCAGGAAGCACGGCATCATCTTTTTGGTCACCAAATATGGTTTCATTCACCTGTACGACCTGGAGTCTGGTGCATGTGTCTACATGAACCGCATATCCGGGGAGACGATCTTTGTCACAGCAGAACACGAGGCTACTCACGGGATCATCGGCGTAAACAAGAAGGGCCAGGTCCTATCCGTCAGTGTCGATGAGCAAACAATCGTCCCTTACATTCTCAGTACACTCAACAATGCCGAACTCGCGTTCAAACTTGCCAGTCGTGCTAATTTACCTGGTGCCGATGATCTTTACGTTAAGCAGTACCAGCAATTGTTTTCCGCAGGTCAATACAGCGAAGCAGCGAAGATTGCTGCCAATTCTCCTCGAGTACGTACAGCTCGGGAACTTATCACCTGCTGCTAAACTGACTTTTGGATACTCAGGGGATCCTCCGCACGGCCCAGGTAATTGAATCATTCAAGCAAGCACCTGCCGCCCCGGGAGGTTTGTCTCCCATTCTTCAATACTTCGGTATCTTGCTAGAGAAAGGTGAACTCAATCACTTTGAGTCACTTGAGCTCGCTCGTCCTGTGTTACAGCAGGGTCGCAAGCAGCTTCTCGAAAAGTGGCTGAAAGAGAACAAGGCAAGTTTCTTCTTCCTCGAAAAATGAGACTGTCCCTAATACTGTCGTTCCAGCTTACTTGCAGCGAAGAACTCGGGGATATCGTTCGACTACATGATATGACCTTGGCTTTGAGTGTGTACCTCAGAGCAAATGTCCCCAATAAGGTCATCGCTTGTTTCGCCGAAACGGGCCAGACAGACAAGATTGTTCTGTACTCGAAGAAGGTCGGATATAGCCCCGACTACGTCGCCCTTCTGCAGCATACCATGAGGGCGAATCCTGACAAGGGTGCCGAGTTTGCCACCCAGCTCGTCAATGACGAGAGTGGCCCACTGGTTGACATAGAACGTGTGAGTGAGCTTGTCGTCTTTTGTAGAACAGCGTATGACACGTACGTTATAGGTTGTGGATATTTTTATGTCACAAAATATGATCCAGCCAGCCACATCCTTCTTGTTGGATGCTTTGAAGGAAAATCGGCAGGAGCAAGGTCATCTACAGACTCGTCTTCTCGAGATGAATCTCGTACATGCGCCACAGGTTGCGGATGCCATCCTTGGTAACGAAATGTTTACACACTATGATCGTCCTAGGATCGCCAACCTTTGCGAGAAGGCCGGTCTCTTACAAAGAGTAGGTGCATCCAATTTGAGATCTATTCGGTACTGAGATGTTTTAGGCTCTCGAACACTACGAGGACTTGGCGGACATCAAGCGTGCAATTGTGCATACTGGCGCTCTCCAGCCTGAATGGCTAGTCAACTACTTCAGTCGTCTCACCACTGAGCAGTCAATGGCATGTATGCAAGAGATGCTTAGGGTGAATATTCGCCAGAACCTCCAGGTCGTCATACAGATTGCTACCAAGTATTCCGATATCCTTGGCCCTGTGAAGCTGATCGAAATGTTCGAGTCTTTCAAGACATTCGAAGGTGAGTATTTCTGCGCCGATATCGTTCGTCAAAACTGACATTCACCGAAGGCCTCTACTATTATCTCGGGTCGATTGTGAATCTCAGCGAAGATCCTGAAGTTCACTTCAAATACATCCAGGCTGCCACTCGGACCGGCCAGATTCGTGAAGTTGAGCGGATCTGTCGAGAGAGCAATTACTACAATCCGGAAAAAGTCAAGAACTTCCTGAAGGAGGCAAAGCTTCAAGATCAGCTTCCTCTTATCATCGTCTGCGATCGCTTCGACTTTGTTCACGATTTAGTCCTTTACCTCTACCAGAACGGCCTCACGAAGTTCATCGAAGTCTATGTGCAACGCGTCAATTCCGTTAGAACCCCCCAGGTTGTTGGCGGTTTGCTTGACGTGGACTGCGACGAAACAACTATCAAAGGGCTCTTGGCTTCTGTGACGGGCAATTTCCCTATTGACGAACTCGTTCTCGAGGTGGAGCAACGAAATAGACTGAAGTTGATTCTCCCGTGGCTTGAAGCTCGTGTACAGTCTGGCTCTCAAGATCCTGCAGTGTTCAACGCAATGGCCAAGATTCTAATTGACAGTAACAACAATCCCGAAGCATTCTTGAAGGAGAACAACGTATGTTCATAAATCATGTCCTGTAGCTTTCCCTGATGATCGGCACAGCTCTACGAGCCCCTCGTCGTCGGTAAATTCTGCGAGGCCCGAGACCCGTACTTGGCGTACATCGCCTATGCAAAGGGATTCTGTGATGACGAACTCATTGGGATCACAAATGAGAACTCGATGTTCAAGCAGCAAGCTCGCTATCTTGTGAAACGTCGTCAGCCGGAACTCTGGGCGCAAGTTCTTGTCCACGACAACGTGCATCGCAGGGCACTTATCGACCAGGTAAGTCGCACCCCTGGTGGCCTATGCATGTTTGATAGCGTTTGATTCGTAGATCGTCGCGACCGCGCTACCCGAATGCACTGATCCCGATGATGTTTCGGTTACTGTCAAGGCCTTCCTTTCAGCCGATCTTCCTATCGAATTGATCGAGCTTTTGGAGAAGATTATCATTGAACCTTCTCCATTCAGTGACAACCGCAATCTTCAAAACCTCTTACTTCTGACGGCAATTCGTGCGGATAAGGGAAAGGTCGTGGGCTACATTAATAAGCTCCAGAATTACGATGTCGCCGAGATCGCCAAGATTGCGACAGATCATGGTCTCAATGAAGAGGCGCTGACGATATATAAGAAGTATGACCAACATGCTATGGCGATCAACGTGCTAGTCGAACACATTGTCTCCATCGATCGTGGTCTAGACTACGCGAACAAGGTCAACAAGCCTGAAGTGTGGAGCCGCCTCGCGAAGGCTCAGCTTGATGGCATTCGCATCAAAGATGCTATTGGTATGTCAAGCGCGCAAGGTTCGCGAGAGGGAAGGTTAATTGTTTGTTAGATTCCTACATCAAAGCTGAAGACCCCTCGAACTTCGCAGAAGTTATTGAGATTTCGAATCATGCGGGCAAGCATGATGATCTAGTTCGCTTCTTACAGATGGCACGCAAACATCTTCGTGAGCCTCAAGTCGATACCGAGCTCGCTTATGCCTATGCCAAGACTGATCGCTTACATGACATGGAGGACTTCTTGGGCATGACGAACGTAGCGGACATCTTGGTGGTTGGAGAGAAGTGCTTCGAGGACGAGCTTTACCAGGCTGCTAAGCTACTTTTTACAAGCATTTCAAACTGGGCCCGCTTGGCTACTACTCTCATTTACTTGGGCGAAAACCAGGCTGCTGTGGAAAGTGCTCGCAAGGCTGGTAATACCCAAGTCTGGAAGCAAGTTCATGCTGCTTGTATCGAGAAAGCAGAATTCCGCCTGGTGAGCTTGCTCGTGCCTTACAGATGCGGTGTTGCTTACCGACATTATAGGCTCAAATTTGTGGTTTGAACGTCGTCGTACATGCGGTCCGTGTATCGTTGGATCCATATTTTTTGACCTTTACTGATCAGTTGTATAGGAAGAGTTGCCTGCTCTCGTTCAATCTTACGAACGTCGTGGTCATTTCGACGAAGTCTTGGCCTTGTTGGAGGCCGCACTTAGCCTGGAGCGCGCTCATGTATGGTCATTCGTTACTTGTATTCCCAGTCCATTGATTGCTTGCAGATGGGTATATTCACGGAGCTCTCCATTTTGTACAGCAAATACAGACCTGGAAAACGTATGCGGTTCGTATATTGCCTCTTCACCTGCTGATAGCGATTGTCTCTAGTTATGGAACATCTTAAACTCTTTGTGTCACGAATCAACATTCCAAAGGTGAATTGACATCTTTCATGGGCAGACAGGAATGAACTCATGTAAACTAGGTCATCAGAACCACGGAAAAAGCACATCTGTGGCCCGAGCTCGTTTTCTTGTACATCAAATACGACGAATTTGTGAGAGATTGCCTTGCGTTTCTTGCACCAACTTATGATCGTGGAATTAGGACAATGCCGCTCTTGCCATGATCGAGCGTTCTCCCGATGCCTGGGAACACAATCAGTTCAAGGATGTTATTGTTCGCGTCGCTAATGTCGAGATGTACGATTTATTTTCTGAACTTCATGTCCCGTGTGCTAATGTTTCGATGCTACAGCTACTATAAAGCCCTTACCTTCTATCTACAAGAGCAGCCCACCCTCTTGACCGATCTCCTCAGTGTCATGATTCCTCGTATAGATCATGCCCGTGTCGTGCGCACATTCCGACAAATCGACCACATTCCCCTCATTCGTTCATATCTCATTGCCGTTCAAAGCGTATGTCTGTCCCTTCGTACTCAAAACCTAGCTGACGATATTTCCAGTTGAACATCGAAGCAGTCAACGACGCGTATAATGACTTACTCATCGAAGAGGAGGACTACAAGACACTGCGCGACTCGATCGATAGCTTTGACAACTTCAACAACATCTCTCTTGCGCAACGACTAGAAAAACATGACCTCCTCGAATTCAGACGGCTCGCTGCACATCTTTACAAGGTATGAGTTGCTATTTTGTTTCAGTTCTCCAGGTCATTCACATCCTTGGAGAAAAACTCACGGTGGGAAGAATCGATATCTTTGTCGAAGCAAGACCAATTGTACAAAGACGCGGTTGTCACCGCTGCAGTGTCAGCCTCTACGGAAGTTGTGGAAGACCTCCTTTCTTATTTTGTCGACATCGGGAACAAGGAATGTTTCGCGGCCGTCCTTTATGTCTGCTTCGACCTCCTGCGACCCGATGTTGTGGAAGAACTCTCGTGGCAACATGGCCTCAACGACTTTTACATGCCTTATAAGATCCAGGTTTCAAGGACAATGCGAGAAAGAGTTCGTTTACTCCACTATTGACGTGGAATTGTGGTTCACCTTGTCTGTACTTTAGTTGGCAGCACTCGAGAAGGAGGTCAGGGAACGGGCAAAGAAGGATAATGCCAAGGAAGCACAAGAGGCTGAACAGCCCATCATCAACCCTCTAAATCGCTTACTTATCACTCAAGGCAACGGGTTTGTACTTGCGGCAAAGTCTATGTTGTAGATGTTGAATACTCTCGTCTAGATACCCGACTCAGGCTCCTCCTATGGTGAACGGGACTGGTATAGGTGTGAACATGATGCCGGTACGTTCCTTCTCGTGAAACGGGTAAGAGTACTGAAGCTTGCTCGACAGTCCATGACGGGCTACTTTCCGTGATAGCTCGGTATTCACTCGTTGATTAAAATGTATCGTATGCATGCGTGCTCTTCTGTTTGCTTTAATACAGACACGGACTTGGTCCCTTTTCCTCCTTAACATTGTGGATGATTGGAAGATTGTACGTCAAGAAGTACACAGAGTAGAGACAAGTAGAAGCATTTCGCCAGAAGTCCAGGAATCGTCCCATGCAAGAGTTAAAAGCAATTATAAGGATTCCATAGTAAGGTGCATATCGAGCCGTTAAAAGGAGAATATGAGTGTGATCCAAACGAAGGGGATCAAAGTCACATCACTACACAACCACCTCCTGACCCCTTGGCCCGCGTGCTCAACGATACACGCGCAGCTTCGTAGAAAACTTCTGAGACTCCCCGATTATGTTTGGAGCTGCACTCTAATGCACAGATCGAGATTTGGTAAATCGAGACATGAAATACGTACCCAGGTACCGCGACGCTCTTATTCGCCGTGCAACAGCGAGACCTTCTTCGTACTGCACCGAATGTGCACCATGACGTGCGAGTCGTTCTCGAACATTCCGATCATCTCGAAGGTCGCACTTGAGTGCTATATTCGCTTGTCAGTTGGACTCAACTGCGCATATCTGGTCCAAGGGGACTGACCAACGAGGACAAGCTGCAGGCAAACATTTCAATCATATCCCGAGGTATCAAGGCGACCAAACACACCTTGACTCCTGGACAAAATTCGAGGATCTCGTCTATCCACTATAGCATCATTTTAGAAGAAATGTAGGCGCGGACATGGAAAAAGCGGGGGACGGTGTTACTTTTGTTTCCACGTTTTCAAGCGATGTCGGGTTGTCGACCTGTCAAAATCGAGGTCAACGCCCTCGTTCGCTTCCACGTAGAACGAGGAAACTTACAGAAAAGCATATCATAACAACATGCGTTTCTGCATAACTTAGTGATCTCAGCCTATCAAACTCCTCCTGTCCTAAAGATTTCTTTAAACGTTAGAAGGTATGATACAAGGCTCCGAGACAGCCAGTCGGTGCACATACCGGCCGTGTCCCATAAGCTGAGCTCGACGAGCTGGTCGTCGACGTAGATATCGTGGACGTAGTTTTCGAATACGGTGGGTTCACTGCACGGTATGGCAAGTTTGGTGTTGTCGGTCTGTTTTTGCACTCACTATACTTGGGTGAAGAAGCCCCTGGTGAAAACGTTGAGCAGTGATGTTTTCCCTGTTGTGCCCGTGTTGAACCGGAAGGAAAAAATGCGAGGGACGAAGTGCGTACCGCAAGCACCATCTCCACAGACCACCACCTTCCTTTGTACCTGGAAACACGCGCAAATGGTGAGCACGCAGCCTAGAAGCCACAGCTCAATAACGGCCTTACAGGTCTGCGTCCAAAGCCTGCTTTCGAAGAAGTGCCACAGATCGCCATGAGGAGTGTGGATGAAACGAGCAAGGCTGCAACGTTCGGTCTGTATTGTCCGTCATGCCGTGCGCTTTGTTTAGTCCTGTTTGTCGACACGCAAGACAAGAAAGAAAAAGGTATCAAGAAAGGGCCAAGGTACAATACTAAACGTACAGTCTGTCAGATAATAGCTACATATACGGCGAGCGGAACCATGCGCCAACACTGTTTTCAAACCATATTTAAACTGGAGCATCAAAATAATGAGACAGGATGGCAAAGTCCAGAGAGAGAGGGCAAAGATGAATCATCAGTTGTGGCCTAAACTCAAACCGCTCGAATTAACAAAGTCCTGCCAGGTGTTTTGTATCGTGTTGGCCTCTGGGGACTCTCGTCGTGTCGAAGACATGTGACCGTTCATATGGGGATAGCCATTCTCGGAGACCATCCCGTAGTCGTAAACTGGGAAGTAATTAGGGAACTGCCCAGGTACTAGTTCCATTGGTTGTATCTGCGCCGGGCAGTCATTGTACCCAGATGTTTCGTGCTGCTCTCTTACGGGGGTGCTGAAAGCGGATGCGTCGGTATACGTCGGCCCGTTGGAGTGAGAGCCGGAGGCATGCCCAAACGTTTTCAGGTAATCCACAACGTTGGGATGGACGTGGTTATTCCCAGACGATAGGGGCAATGGGACTACCGGATTCAAAGATGTGGGCGAGCGGTCGACGACTGCAGGTGATGACTGAGGTGACAGCGAGTCTTTCTTGGCAACGAGCCGTGTCCTTCCACCAAGAGTTGAGAGTTCATCATTGTCTTCGAACGGTGAACAAGGTTCAGAGTGACTCGACAGTTGCCTTGCAATAGGTGAGATTTTGCCTTTTCGAAACTCGTTCAAGCTGATGTGTGCCTTCTTTTGCAGCGTGAGCATGATATCCTGAAAGACAGTTGGTGAGCAGGTAAAAGTAGCACAGCAGGGAAATATTTACCAGTACAGCTTGAGCACGAAATCCCCGTGCTGCCTTGGAGAAGAGTTCACAGGCGGAGTCCAGCTGGACAAGCGCAGAGGGTGCCAAACTCATCGACGGACATCGGGTGACAACGGAACCCAATACGATCTACGGATCGCATCATAAACAGTCAGCACTTTTCATATCTCGGAACTTGAGACGCACTGCACACGAAAACATATGGGTCCAAAGGAACCACATCCGTTCACTTGGCTCCTTAAGCTGCGCGTGAAGGTTTCGCATCAAGGCGACAAGTGAGCCTGCGCTGCGGTAAGCAGCGATAACAGAAGTGCCGTATGGACTGCCAAGTGGGTCCTTCGGGTGATCAGTCACTGCACGAGCAAAGAAACTCCGGTGGAGATAAAGAAGATCTGGTCAAGGCAGTGTCAGCAGCGGCCTTGTACTGACGGTGCGCGTAAAAGCGAGCAGGTTTGTAAGAGAACAATAAGCGAATGAGACATACTCAATTCACGGATCGCAAGGACTATATGCCGCTGTAGAATCAGGGAAACACTCTCCTGATGGCGCGACTCTGGAGGCGATGAGTTGCCAAACCCGGCGACTTGCAGGTTAGGAGGGACAGGGAATGCGCGTAATTTGCGATCCAGTTGAAGGATAGTCGCATATGTTGGTGTCTTTGCGCCGAAAGCTTGATCGTGAACTATGCTCATACATTCCGATGCAAAGCGGTGTTTCCAAGCGTGGACTATAAAGGCATCAGGCAAGACGTCTCTCGATGCATCGTGCAACACACATGACTCGTCACCAGGTTCTCCAGTAGAAGGCAGTTTGCAATCAATATGTGACAGATAGAATGATGGCGGTCGTCCAAATGTCCAACACTGCGATGGCGATGACCAAGTGCTCATTATTGCGTATGTCGTTCCCACTCACCTGCCATGAATCATACGTGTACAGCTCCCAAAACAGCTCGCGGCGGCGAAGAGTTTCCTTTTGGTCTACTCCCCATTTGCTTGGATCACGGTCTGTGAGACAAACAACCGATTGGGTTAGTGCGTGCATCACCAAATCAAGACAAGTACTGACGGAGCCCAATCTATTTGATCATATGAGAAATGCATTTGCTTGAGCGAAAACAATGAATAACCAGGTACACTCACACTCTGTGCGATCTTTATTGCCATACCGATGATAGCCCAGCGAGTTCCAGAGTTGGAACCATGTCTATCGGATAGGAAAAGATAAAAAGTCATCAAGAACTATTAAACTGAAATCAGCATTTCCGTTACTGCAGCTTGATGGTTACATGCCAGAGTCTGCACTGCACTGATAGTAGGATCCTCGAAAAGTGAACCTTGAAACAACGATGCGCGTGCTAACTGGTGGTATTTTTCTGCCTCGATGTTGTAGGCCGGATGCTTGATGTCTACCAGGCTTCCGATTGCGAGAATCATGAACATGAGAGCAAGCTTGTGAGAAAGGAGAGGGTCATCGGATGGGGGAGCGGCATCTGGGGCATAAAATAAAGGGTATATTTCTTCGAAGAAATCCTGTTCGTTAATCGGGTTATACCTGAAAAGAATTCGTGAGAATCACAAGGGTGACGTTGGGTTAGATCGCTCACATCCAAGCACCGAGCGTGTAGTAGACCTGAGAGAGATAATGGGCTTTGGGCGATTCTGGAAGGTACCAGAAGAGTTCTCGCAGTCGGACATTTTCGACCTGGAGCGGATGAGAACTTGGGACAAGCGGGAAGGCGCCGCTGCGAGACAGAATCTCAGGTGAAAGAATGTTCTGTAAAGAGGCCAGCCGGCCAGATTCCGACTCCTGAGACTCGGTGCCTTCGTTCTATATCCAAGTCAGATGAATTGAGGGGCGATGTGTCGTTGCAAGTTACCTGCAAGAAATACTGGGGACAAGAAAAACGACGAGGCGTTGGTGAGAGATGCCATGATATCGATCCAGAGGGGGCTCACCCAGGAGTTGGCGATGGAACCAAAATACTTGGCGCCTCCTGAGGCATTGATGGATAGGGAGCCAAAAGCGTCCACGATTTCACCATTTTGTTCCTCTTCTTTGATGTCGCCCCTGGGAACGTTACGGTGGCCGGGAGGTTCTCTTTGTAGCGGGGCCTTGATTTGGAGGAGGTCCTCTGCAAGGAGAGGGTGTCTATCTGGAGAGACGAGGGCATGTGAGTGTCTCAGGGCATCCTCGAGCTCGCGAACACGATTGCAAAGGACGGATATCTTTTCGTGAAGTTCTTGGGTGGAGGCGAGCACGAACCTGCGCAATTGAGAGGGAGAAGGAGAGACACGCGCAAAACACGCACCGATTTCCCTGGCCGGTGGTCAAAGAGCCTATGCCGCGGGAGAGATTACGTCGCGGAAGGAGAGGAAGGAGGGGGATGACGTACCGTCCGGACAGATCGCACCGCAGCCGCGCTTTACACATGAGCCACAAGGAATATTCCTGTCGCAGCGCAGCTTGAGGCTGGCGTGGACGATGAGCTGGGGAAGGGGGGGAGGAGGAGAAGACATACCGTCTGCACTCGGCGCACGAGAGGCGGGTTGCCCCCTTCCTGCGTTTCTTTGACGGGTCGGCAAAGATATTTGGCTCCATGGGGGATGGAGGAGATGGGGGAAGGTAACCAGCGTCCAGGATGAGGAGAAGAGAGCGATGGCTCCAAGGAATTGCAGCGTTTCCACGGGTTAGCCATATCTATCAGAAGGCACGCTTTCCATTCTTGGGTAATCCGGCACATATTAGCAAATTCGAGTAATGACCTGGTTTGGAATTTTCGCGGAATTGAAGCGGAGTCGATAAATCCGGCATCGTCGCTCGGCATCGCGCCCAGCACGTCTGGTGTCCTCGGCCAACGTATCTCCATCCTTGCAGAGTCCTTTCACCTCGTTTGCCGCCGCATCTGCGCGCCCTTGTCTGCTTGGGATCGTTCAGAAACCCGCTCTGTCCAGCGTCAACGGTCACTCACGCCGTAGCCGTTGTCACAAGTACAGTAGCCGAAACTGAGCTGAAACCTCGAACACGGCCAGCCTGTGTTTCTAACAATTCCGAGGATCTGATCAAGGGAGCCTCCATGCAATCCCTCAGGTTTTGATTAATGATCGTGAATCGGTGTGCTCCACGTCCCTGAGGAACGTCTTCCGTTCCGTTACGGTGCACATGTACGGTGCGGTACCAGCGCTCTTCGGTCCTTCAAGTGGTGCACTACAGAAACCGACATGTCAACCGCAATATACATCCGCTCGCGCGACTCGCTTCGTCCAAGCGCGGTCATATGTCTTCAAGGTAACTCTGCGACTCATGACAGTCGACCCGCCATGAAACTAGGAATCCACGCGGAACGCATGCTGTTCAATTAATCATCATGATACAGTCGGGAAATCCTCGTACCTGCACCAGTTCTCCGACTGTTCGCCGCCATACATCCAAAGTGGCTTCCTCGCACCCGCCGCCACCGCGTCTCTCACTGCTTGCAGTGCCACTCTCAAGCTAAAACACTCGGCGGGTTTACACCGTTAATGTCTCAAAACCACGTTTCACAACCCCGATGGCTTGGCCCCCGAGATCACCTTAAAATTATACAGCTTATCACTTATACACGCAGGCCAAGGAAAACCAAGTGCACGTTCTACCACCCCAATCGGCCGATTCAGGTGTATGCACAACAACGAAATAAGCCGATGATCTCGTGCACTTCGTGTATAATCACGGGCCACGATGAAAACGAGTGCCTCCGCGGCGGAGATAAGAAGAGATCAAACTATTAATGTTGAGTGTAAAATGGGAGCAGTTGGGACAATGCGGCGCCTACGAAGACGAACAATGCAACAGTCGCACATAGCACTCGGTTGATGACATGCATGAAGACGAAGGCGTACAGGCATGGCATATCGTACTCCTTTCTCATAACGAGTCGATCCCCTTGCAGCTATGAACGTGTTCACCGCTCTATCGTTTGATCCAGGGAAAATGACCCAATGAAAGGTCCTGCTCACTCTGCATTCCACCAGGAAAGATGCGTATCGGCATCAACATGTCAGCAACAATGACATTAATGACAATTGGTGGCGGCCAAGCTGTCACGACCCCACATCGCGTGCTTTGACCCACACAAAGATACCACTCATCGACCATGTACTTGCACAACGCAAGAATCGACGTTGTGGTCAACTATCCTATTACGCTCGACGATTGCGACTGGCAACTTGAAGCTATTGGCCTGTGCTTCTTCCGAGTCGCGGTTCAACTGTGTAGGGTATAGTCTCCTGCAGGTCGTTCTCTTCTAGGCAAGGTGGAGCGCCCATGGCATCCGCATCAACGAATAGTGCTAGTGATGTTAAAAAAAGCTGACGGGACAAGGCGGTCCGATATCCGCATGAAAGATGATCACATCGCCAAAGTACAATTTTGTACGTACGGCCAGTAATGGAAATATTTGTGGCATACAAGATCGGCGGAAATCGAGTACTTCAAGTTACCTTGAGCTGAAAAAAATTACACACCATGTCTTGGTTGACATCGTCAAAATTGTGTCATCTAGCGGGTAGCTACTACAATAATATCCAAATGTAATCCCAAGAAGACAGGAGAGGTAATGAGAAGATCTGTCACTCATACGGCAACGGGTCTGAATGCGCCTTCTACACCAGATGCAGATGGAAGTGCAATTGTCTTCCGCTCGGGGCTAGCACCAAGATCCCGTGCAGACGAGCCTGATATAACACTCGTCGTATCTCTAACCAGCACCCTTGGGCGGGGAAGTTCGCTCGCCGGGCTTGCGGGCTCAGCAAGCGACTCCTCAACGGATGACGTATCGGACAATCCATTGTAATATATCCCTTCTTGTTCAGCGCGCGGCGATTTGACGGGCGTCGTGGAAGAAATACTAGCATTTCGAGTGCCAAAGAAGTCTCCCAGCTTCCTCGAGAGTGGTTGAGGGGGTGGTGACGGGATGGTACCAGGTGGTATATTAATGGGCATGGGGGTCGTCCCGGGCAGATTTTTGGCTAATGGCTCGGTTCGCCAGAGCTTGAAACCCCATCCTGCTGTAGCTTGTGCATTCTTCTTGGCTTCCGCCTGGGAAGATGTTGAGGCCGCTGTAGACCCACTGCCACTTGTTATTGGGGCACCGACGTTGTTTTCCTCTATGAATGCACGAAGGGCCTTGACGCACAGGTCCGACGCCTCTCGTGCTTCGTTTGCCTCATTTAACTCGTGCTTTGCCTCATCCAGCTCTGTACGCACAGCATTGAGCTCCCTGCGGAGCATCTCAACCTCGACTGACTCTTCCGACTGAAAGAGAGATGGAGGAGGGGATGCGCGACCAAATACGCCAGATGACCTGTGCATAGTTGCGAGCTTCATTGCGCTATCGGAAAAGCTGGTGTTGGAGGGACCAGGACTGCCGTGTGGTGAGCCACTGTCGAACTTTGCAAAACCCGAGTCTGAAACAGATGAGATGCGCCGATGTGCATTGATCCGGACAGCGCTCGAGCCAGTAAGCGGTGCAAATGACGCTCGCTTGGAACTTTGAGGACCCGCCAAGGAGGCGAGACCAGCTCGGGAGAGATCAAGGCCTGATGGGACCTGACTATGCCTTCGACTCTCGGATTGGAGGCGCATGAGTCCCCGTCTAGACGCCATGTCAGCAGCTGATCAAGGTGCTGGATGCACGTCGGCGACACACCTGCTTTCCTCGACTTTGGTCCGCAACACGGAAATGGTATCTTCATCATCCTTTGCCTTGCTATTTGCGGCGTCGAGCTGCTCCTGGAGTTTGGAACACTTGTCCATCATGTGGGCCAGTGTGTCTGAGAGGTCCTTCTCTCTGGCCTGGATTTGAGAGAGCGATTCGGAAAGGTCATCCCGCTGACGAGTGGCCTCTGTCAGAGATGACCTGAGGTCTGTGATGATGTACGCGAGGACCTGTGGGTCAAGCGACTGTGGTCGGGCATCCACGCTGGGAGTGGCTGGTGGAAGTGACTCGTTGTCGAGCTGGCGTTCAAGCTCGAGGGTGAGGTCAATGGAGTAGGCTCTTTCTCGGTTGTCGTCGGTGGTGGACATGGTTGAGCTGCACGTTCAGCGTCGTTCTTTCCTAAACATATCCGCCGTTCGCCGCAAACGACTCTGACCCGTTGTTCCATTACCACTTGCCTTTTTGGGTCGGTCCTTCCCAGTCACGTGATCACCATGTCAATGTCACTTGTATTCTCGTACACCATATACTTTAGCTTCTTCTGTCTATATCCCTCGCAAATCAGCCGTGTGTCAGTGCATCGATGCAAACGATCCCGTCGCGCTCGCTCCAGGGATAGCCCCACCGATGCAACCATTCTCTAACGCCCGCAGCCAGGCGTGCACGTGAGGCCCCCCTCCCAGCGTCTTGAGTTCCCGTGTGCTTTTCCTCCCCAACGATGACATATGCTGCAAAAGTCGTCAGAACAAAGATGGGAGCATCCAAGAAGCATTCTTACCAAGGCCTAAAAAGTGTTCCCGTTCCAGCTTCCAAAGTAAGTAAGCTCCCAGGAGCACGGCAAGGGCGCACCGATACTCACTGCAAGCACAAATTCCTCCAGCACCTCAGTAGCCTCGTTCGCGTGTAACCCGTGTAGGTCGAGCATCGCTTCCGTCCTTTCCTCCGAAGATAATTTCGATTCACCGCCAGCGTCCTTACTTGCAATACCCAAACATATCCCCAAACCACCACCGCACGGGCGTCCTCGTGCGCTTCGATCTCCCAAATCGTCTGACCAGTTTAGGTCTCGGCTCTTGACTGCCTGTTCGGCCAGCTTAACGCGTTCTCTCACAAGCCTTCCGGCCGCCTCGGTCATCTCACTGCTCATCTTCACGTTCAGGTCGTGCCCCTCCCGACTGAACCGCTTGGCAGCTGCGCCATCTCCCCGCCTCCATGCATCAGCAGCTCGCGAGAGGCAGGCATTTCGAGCGGCACCGAGCTGCAATGCACGAGAACGATACGACATGTACAGGTTATTAACCGATTCTCCAGTTGCTAGGGTGGGGAGTAGCTGAGGAGGACGCAACTTAATCCGCGGTGAGGGCTTTGGTGCGACAATCGTAGTTCGGAGCTGAAGATTGTCAGCAGAATTGGCGCTCGAGATTGGTTCACGCCGAGGCACCACTGGAGGCTGTCGTTTAACCGCAGCTGCAAATCTTGTACGGCCAGGATCATGCTGCCAATTTCCTTGCCCCCTTTTATTCCTCCCGTCAAAGCCCAGAGCAGGGAATTCGTCCGAAGGTGGGCTGGAAGTCCCGGTCGAGTTTCCAATGCTATGGTGCAGGTTCGTACGGGAGAGTGCGTTCGTGACGGTCGTAACGTCAACATCTTTGGGTAGGTGGTGCAAAAATTCACATTGATCTTGCTTTGCGCATGTACCACGCAACCAGAATCGGCACAAGGCGCGCTCAAGATCATGGCTAGAAAGTAAGTAGATGAGGGGAAGGGGCCTAAAGAAAGAATGGATGCATTATACCTAAATCGACAATCCGCTCGTAAACATTCACCAGCGAGGTAGTATCGGCACACTCGATTTCCACCCGGCACAGGTCGCGCGTTGGTGCCCCTGACGGCCTGCCTTGCCACGTTCGTGTAGCCTGATCGTCCGCCGCGCGGCATGGATCCAGGGCCATCCCTTGTGACTAGCGTAACTCGGCCCCCCATCGGCTGCACTCTCGTTTGCGTGTGTTGAGGGGGAGATGGTAACGCCCGTTCGATAAGCCAAGCCATGGCCTTTTCGAAGTCGTATCCATTCTGAGAAAGGGCTTCCTCGAGCTCAGACGGAGCGAGGGTCGAACCAAAGACGGAGCTCAGGACGTCAAGAGGGGTCATGCCATCAGTGAGAAAACCAGACGTATCCTGGTCTTCGCCATGAATATCGTATTGAGAATCGTAGTCGTACCCAGTCGGGTAAAACCCGGTGGGAAGGTCTTCTGGAGAGTGACTTGAGAGGGCCGAGTCTGACCATTGATCAAAGTCGGTGATCGTGATTGGATGGAATGAATGAGGCGCCGTCTTCTGTGCGAAGGGGTCGAAGGGGTCGTCTTCCTCGTCTTCTTCACCGACCTTGGTCGAGGAGCGAAGTTGGCTTGGCGTAACAGCTCGGGAGGGGATATTCTGATCTGGGAGAAGTGGGGCAGCGATTGCGAGGTTAGACGTGGCCCTGAGAGGACTGTGAGACCACAAATCAGGCGATGGAGTCTCTGTTCTGCCATAGCCAGACAAGGCTGCAGGGTTGGAGGATGCAGCAGCTGAAAGCGGCCGTGGGATAGGCTTGAATTCGGTAGCTTTAGCACTGAGCAGCCTAGGGGAGGAGATGGGCGATGCAGGAAGGCTCGCGGTGAGTTGAGTATGAGCCTGGGTGGCTTGGGAGTGGGCGAGCACAGGCGACACGGAACGCGCGGTGATGTAAGAGGATGCATTGCCGCTAACGAGCGGGGACGCAACAGGGGTGTGTGGTCTACGAAATCCAATAGAAAACGGAGAATTTGGAGCTGAGCAGGGGGTGTCGGGTCTGTTGGGCCGTACAGAGTGAGAGGATGCCCTGGAAGAGGGTCGTGACGGACGTCGGGTTGGGGTGAGGAACAGGAAGGGGACACCCGCGACGTCGTCGCGATGTCTGTGCATGAGGTCGAGGACATGTTGCTCGAGCTGCAAAAAAAAGTGGACTGAGTGGGCGAGACAGGCCGTGGGCGAGACACCGACCGTATCGTCGTCGACCCCGCACTCGGCCTTGAGGAGGTCTTTGAGGAGGTCTTCTTGTTCGTCAGCGAGCAGGGATGCCACCCTGTTGACGAGTGCGGTGCTGACACGGTTTGGATCGTCGCCGTCGTCGGCATCATAGCCCTCGAGTGGCGATCTGTGCTGGCGAATGATGGAGGAGAGCTGCGCGCGGGTGTGGGGAAATCTCTGGACCTGGCCGGCAAAGCCCAGGCTCAGCTCAGCTGCGCTGTCGCTGGTGGCATCTGGGGAGAGCGTGGAGAGAACACGGGGCATCGATGGGTGACGGTGGGAGATGGAACGGTGATCGGTGCATGGGCCGTTGAGCGGGGTCTTGTATCAAACTCGAGTAGTACCAACGACTGACTAGTACACACAAACAGTTAACGTCATTATTCGTCCCACTGCACGAGCACATATTCCTCTCGCCAACACTCCTTGTCGTCGCAGCAGTCCTTCTCACACGAAAAGATCATGCAGGTACCCCACTCCATCCCGCGGTTGCGTTTCAACCCGTCTTGCACTGCCTTGATCCTTTGTTCGTCCGTCAGTTTCCGCACATCCGCATGCTTGTCGTCTCTCAGGACATTGATCAGATTGGGCATCAACTGACACTCGAACACCCGGTTCGATCTGCAGCAGGGGCACGATGGGATCGAGGCCGTGCTAAAAGCGCGCTTCGTCGGCTGAACGACCACGAAGGCGGCTTTCGTCACGGGAAGCGGCGCTTGGGGTGCAACAGGAAATAGTACTTCGAAAACTCTGTCTGATGCAAATGGCAGAGGGGTGCCTTTTAGTTCGTAGCTGCAATGCACGTATTAACATTCACACCAGTCCAAGTATCATCCACAATCCTGACCCACCGGATACATTGCTCTCCCATACATCCGACGCGCTTCGTGAATCGATCGAATACGCTGTCCATCTCCAACGAGTTCTCGTATGTTTCCAGGGCCCAAGTGGCATCCTTTCTAGCTTTTCCATCCATTTCGATGGGGTCTTCTACGCGGGCATTCGCCGGCACCTTTGCCTCTGTAGTCTGTGGGATGTACTCGGACACCGTCGACAAGTATGTCGCAGGGTAGGACGGTGCTGCATCCCAGGGCGAGTCCACCACTCTCGCCAAAGTCATGGCTGCGATAAGCGAATCCTCGGATGACGAAGAACCATCACTCTCCACGTCACTGCGATCGTCTTGCTCTTGCTCAGATTGATCGGGAACACTGACCGCTGCGGCCCCAAAAATATGGTCCCCTAGCCCAAAAGCCGTTGGCGCGACAGTGGCTTTCATCTGAACAAGTCCGACTATGAGTCGGGAACGGATATTTGCATCATTACTCACAGAAAAAGGGTTTACTGATTTTGGGGGCGGGGAGGTATTTGTCTTCTGCTGCCCAGATCTATGCGCTTGCTTTGCCTTCAACTTGGCAGCATAGGTAGCATTATATCTCAAACCACGCCATGCCCGTATGCTGTTCGTAGATTAAGATACATGATTTTCACACACGAAACACTGCCTACCTTCCAGCCTGCTTTTGGCAAGTGGAACGAGCACAACCCCAGACATATAGCGCACGATCCATGGGGCTCTGTTCGAATGGACACCACACCTGTAGAAGGAGCTCCATGGGATCTGAGCAGACTTTGCATTGGGAAGAAGGAAACGGAGGTTCGCGTGAAGGTAAAAACGCCTTGAAAAGCGGGATACAATCAAAATTGCATTGACATGTTGCTCGCATACTGGACAAGAGACAGAGCTCGTACAGGAAGACCACCGATGCGAGAGACGGCAGCATCCTTGATGTCCGCATCAGTCTCCACTCGCCCGTCAGGAATGCCGAGTAAGACGTCCGTCTCCATGCCAGCGCCGATCTCCTCGTCAGAGTCGGACCAGTCGTCCTCAGTTGAAACTGGCATACTGTTGAGAAGCGAGTCAGCGAGGAACAAGTTGGCGGTGATAAAATATAGATCAGATATGCATGAATGGTAATAAAAAAAAAGGACTCGTCACAACGGCCAGCAGGAGGAAACCTCACGCGGACCAGATCAGACTCGTCATCTAGGTATTCATCCAATACGAAAAAAGATTAGACTATTGCTTACCTGACTTGACGGCGTTGAGGAAAGAGACACATCCCAGGGTGGCCGACTTTTATCGAGATCACGTATGGGAAATGATTTCCGTGTTTGGATGAGAAGTATCTCGACTGCACTGTCAGGTTTGAACTCGGTGCATTCGGTTTTGCTCGCTGGGATGTCTGCCCCAGATGCACGGACACGCAGAAAGATTAGCTTACAGCCAGCCAAGGTCCTTTCCGTTTCGTACGTCGCCCATGCCCAGCACTTGCCCCACCATGTTGAATGCTTCACAGACTTGGCACGACCGCGTTCCCAAAGATAGCCTTCTCAAACATCCTCTTTGTCCTGGCACTCTTTGCAGCAAAAGAGTCTTTACTATCTTACGATGTCGGTGTCTTCTGGGTAGTAATGAGAGTCCTCGCTGTCTGTGCATTGGGTATGTTGGTTCGGGAAGGAATGACTTTGGAGTTCTCGAATAGACCCCATATCGAGGTAGGCCATTGCCATTTTGCCCCTCTATAATGTCTCAGAATACCATAGTGGACTGCACTAGGCGTATCTTCGCTCTTACTCTTTGTGCAGCAAGCAGCGTTATATACTGCCCTCTACCGACTGCCCTCACTTCGGTATGTTTGTCATATCGTCTGTCACATTGATGGTGAAAGTAAACCACCTTTTTAACAGTGTTATCTTATTCATTCATTTCTCCTCCTCTTGGGTAGACGCAATAGTAAATTATCCTCATCTTGATCGAAATTTTACTAATGTGTCATTCCCAGTTATCTCGCCCCCTCATCGTGGTGTCCTCCTTCGTCCTCTCATTTTTCGCTGATGTCGTGTTGTCGAATAGAGCCCCTTTCAGCGTTCTTCCTGGGTATGCTTGCCTCATACTCCACGGTTTGGCCACGTATGCTTTGGAACACCTCCGAGGTACCTTGTCACCCACAATCCATCCCACCCTGGCCACTGCTGCAAGCACCATTGGCGCTGTAGTGCTTGGACTTCCGCTTTATGCCTTCAGGAGAACGATGGTAAGCTTCTCTGTCACATCAGTGGATCCTCACCTCACCCTCTTAGCTCGATTCCCGCCCATCACCCGTCGTTCCCCTGCTATCCTTGGCCGTTGTTCCTCTACTCGCTTTCAATGCCGTGTTCTTGGTCCCAGACACTAAAACAAAACAGTATAGTTCTCAGCAAGCTGTTCAAATCTTCTTGCTGTCTTATCCCTTAGTTTTCTTCATTGCCATTGCCTTGGGACACCTCGGATCCTCCCAGTATCCACAATGGATTGATTTCGTGCTTGGCGCCATGCTTTACTACGGTAAGATACGTAGCGGATAGGTGTGTCTACTCACTCAGATTGCCACAGCACAGTATCCAGGCAAAGATCAGTCTCTGTCTTCTCCACGAATACCGATATCAAAACTCGTTCGCTTCTACCTAAATTCCATCCTCTCAGACAACGAATCTAGAAAGATATTCTATTTCTTAGCGCTTAATTTGTGCTATATGCTCGTACAGATGCTTTATGGCGTTTGGACGAATAGCCTGGGGCTCATCTCCGACGGTGAGAAAATTTATACGAATCTATCCCAATGTTCATTGAGTGTTCACAAATATGAAGCGATTCATATGGCGTTTGATTGTCTGGCTATCGGTGTCGGTTTACTAGCTTCGGTCATGTCCAAGTGGCCTCCAAATGAGCGGTTCACTTATGGGTGAATTTTCCCCACACTCTGATGCGTAGAAAAGTCATGCTAATCTGTCGGTGTTGTTCTGTTCCCATATAGGTATGGCAGGATTGAGACACTATCGGGTTTTGCGAATGGAATATTTCTGATACTGATTTCGATATTCATCGTGTTTGAAGCGGTCCAGCGACTGTAAGTCAAAGCATCGCATCAAATGACAAGCTGATAACCTGTGGTCATCCGATTTCTCAGTCTGGACCCCCCGGAAATGTCGACGAACCAACTCCTGTTGATTAGCTCTCTCGGGCTTGGAGTAAATTTATTTGGCATGTTCGCAATGGGGGGCCATCACCACCACCACCATCATCACGTACGTGCATCGAATTACTGGGAATGCTTATTTTAATGCTTGGAATAGGATCATGGACATGGATGCGGACATGGGGGCGACCACGGGCACGACCACCATCATGGACGCAACCACCATCACACCAACCACTCCCACCATCATGCTCACCACTCAAACAAGCATGCGTCTAGTTTAACCCAGCATGACCATACCGGTCTTCATGCGCGCCAGGACTCAGATTCGCGTTCCCTCAACTCCTCTCATCACCATAAGCATGACAATGCTCATCGTAGCCACACTGCGGCTCACCTGCAGCAGAATCCACTTCCACAGCCTCATGATCACGAACAATCTTCGCATACCCACTCACATGTGCTTGAGCATCTCAGCAAGTCACCTTCTAATTCACCTTCTTCACTTTCTAAAGTGGAGCAAACCCAACACAGTCGCAAGTCTTCCACGATCAGGGAACGAAAACCTCATTCTCGTGGCCCATCACTCCAAATTACATCCGAAGCTAACCAGTCACCCTCAGTCGCAGCTCAAGTTCCATTTCCACTATCGTCTCCGGTGGATTTACCCCTCTCCCCAATTTATCCCAGCACATTCAAGCACGACCATCCTGTACACCACGACCATGACCCTGGTCACGGTCACGCTACTCACTCCCATGGACACCACGACCATTGCCACGATCACGAAGGCCACAGTCACAACATGCGCGGGGTCTTCTTACATGTTATGGCGGTACGTTTTGCTTCGCTTTCCAAAGACAAGACTCAGTAGTGAGTAGGATACCCTTGGCTCAGTAGGAGTTATAGTCTCGACACTCCTTATCCAGTACTATGGGTGGACCGGTTTTGATCCTATCGCTTCTCTCTTCATTGCTGTGCTCATCGTCGCAAGTGTTATTCCCCTCGTAATTGACACCGGACGGGTGCTCTGCTTAGACTTGGGGGATAATGAGAGTAGAGTTGAAATGGCTTTGAAGGAGGTGCGTAATACAACCGCTCTTTAAACCTAATACACTGACGTGTGTCGCCTCATGTAGCTTGAACATGTCGAGGGTGTTGCCTCATATTCTTTCCCGCGCTTTTGGCCCAAAGACTCTTCCAGTGTCATAGGTTCTATTCATGTCCAGCTCTCGTATCCCGTCTCCCAGTCGCATCTATGCGACATGCCAAGTAATAAACAGTCGAATGTCGGCCTCGTGCTGGAACGCGTGAACGCACTCTTGAAGAGCAGAATACCCGGATTGGAAGAGGTCACGATACAGCTGGAGGAGGCCTCCGGAGGGTAGAAGGTGATGACTGCAGTATTGATGGACAGTTGGTAGCTTGGATTCGTACTTAGATATTCGGTAATTTAACTTCTCGGATCTCTGTACAGAGTCACGTGTTCGCAAGCAGGCGCTCGACACGTAGCACACAGGCTCAGCTGCACAACTTAGTATTGCTCAAGCCACATCACTCCGCCTAGTCATTCTCGTAGGCATCGTGTTGTTGTTCTACCAGCTATTGAATCGATACCTAACCTTGGCGGTCCAGGTTTCATTCTTCCGGTCGTTAATTCATGGCGGTGTCAAAGGACCCTGAACTTGAGCAGGATGTAGCAGAACTAAAGAGGAATATTGCGACAGGTAACCGGAAAGACACTAGCGTAGTCTCTTCTGCTGGTGAGTGAATAGCTCCACGGCCAAAGTTGAACATGTCGTGTTCAAGATGTCGTTTAGGACTGTCGATCGTCTCTTACTGTATTGCCTCTATCCTCATGACCATCGTGAACAAGGTATGTCGCCAGCGTGTATCCCATACCTTCTTACTCACCCTAGCATAGTTTGTGGTGTCTGGGCGTCAGTTTAATATGACCTTCCTATTACTCTCCGTGCAGAGTATCGTTTGTGTTGCATGCGTAGTTGCTGTCAAGAGGCTGGGCGTCATCTCGTTTCGAAACTTTGACATACAAGATGCAAAAGCATGGCTTCCCGTCAGTGCTTTGCTTGTAAATGTCATATATACTGGATCCAAGAGTCTCGTGAGTACCCAACGAGTAGGATATCCCATTGTCATTTCTAAATGTACTCAAAGCAATATCTCACTATACCAGTCTACACAATTTTCAAGAACCTGACCATCATCCTGATCGTACGTGCCACATCGTGGCGGGGTACATTCCTCATTCTCTTTCAGGCATACGGAGAGGTCATATGGTTTAATGGGCGAATAACTGGCCTCACGATGATTGCATTCTTATTGATAGTGGGTTGTATCGTGATAATGCCCCCGTGCGAACGAGCTTATTGGATATCAGATACTTTCTTCGATGTTCGCAGCCTGGACGGATGCGAACAATGTAGCATATACAGCTAGCGATATTCCATTGGCTAGTGCAACCGTGGGCACTGGCCTGGATCTCATCTCCGCTGTGGTAAAGAGGCTGCATATAGGGTATTTTTGGATGCTGCTCAATTGTTTAGCAAGTGCTAGTTATGCAAGCCCATTCCTGACTAGATTATCAAACACTAATGGTGCCCACTGGTAGGTTTTACTGATGAGGAAACGCATCAAAATTACCAGCTTCTCCGACTGGGATTCCATGTTTTACAACAATTTGCTTTCGATCCCCATATTGGCCGTGTTTTCTATCATCTTGGAAGACTGGGGGTCGGAGAATCTTTCTCGTAACTTGTAAGCCCATTTAGAACCTTGTCACATCTACCAACGCCCAGGCTCTTATTAAGCCCAGAAGAAACACGGCATTTGCTGCTCTTTGCCATCGCGTTCTCTGGGGCAGCAGCAGTTGGCATCTCATATACAACGGCATGGTGCGTCCGGACGACAAGCAGCACGACATATAGGTGCGCATCTTGTATCATCGAGAGCTTGGTGACTAACGTTAGATGCTAGCATGGTTGGCGCACTAAACAAACTCCCGGTGGCCGCATCAGGGATGCTGTTCTTTGGCGATGCGATCACAATGGGATCAGTCTCTGCGATCGGGGTCGGGTTCTTTGCGGGCGTCGTGTACGCAATTGCGAAGAACAACCAGAAGAAGTTGGAGAGCAAGGGGCCGAGTATTCTACCACTAGGCTCTAGTCGGAACTGACTCTCATGGCCACCGTGTTATCCCTGACACAACGAACAGAAGCCCTGATTGTTCCTACCTGCGGTTGACACGGTTATCGCTTGGGATGGAAATAGTGGACATTGTAAGGAAGGTGGTGTGGAATGTGCCGCCTTAAAGCCGGCTAACACGGATGGACATCGAGCGCTGTGCTCTCATCGTATTCCGTTTTTCGGCACCCGGAGTTCCTTGTAACGATCTTTACCCTTTTCAATATCTTTTAAAACCCATCTCTTGCGTTTCGGTTCTCTTGACTTCCTACTATCATCATGGCTGCCCCTCCACAACCCCTCCATCCTCCGAGACTTGCCCACACATTTGTCACATCGCCCAGTGCACCCGGCACGCCTGTGCACAACATCCAGACGATGCGCAGGAAGGCTGCCGGGCACAGCGGACCTCTGACCAAAATCCTTGTGGCGAACCGTGGTGTGAGCCGACTTGCATTCTGTCGATCGCTTCCCCGACAGTGACTGTTTTTCCAGGAAATCGCTATCAGAGTGTTCCGGACGGCCCACGAGCTGGCTATGCACACCGTCGCTATCTATTCTTACGAGGATCGCCTTTCCGCTCACCGCCAGAAAGTAGGTTCGATCTTACCCTGATGCGATTTCCCTAATACGTTGGACAGGCCGATGAGGCATACCAAGTCGGTAAAGGTCTCACTCCCGTTGGTGCATATCTTGCGCAGGACGATATTATCCGGATCGCCCTCGAGCACGGCGTTGATATGATCCATCCCGGGTAATCATTACCGCTCATCTTATCTTTCTTTGGCTCATTTGTTTGTAGCTACGGCTTCTTATCTGAAAACGCCACATTCGCACGGAAAGTAGAGCTGGCTGGTATCGCCTTTGTTGGTCCCACCCCTGAAGTCATCGATGGTCTTGGTGACAAGACCAAAGCACGTACATTGGGTATATGCGCTGATACGAACACGTGTATCCGAAGCTTATGCATCGTCTTGCAGCTATGAAAGTCGGTGTGCCAGTCGTTCCCGGAACACCAGGGCCTGTCGCATCATATGTCGATGGAGAGACTTTCATCAAAGAATATGGTTTCCCAGGTATGACCCAACTTGCAACGCGCTCTACGCGGATGGCCATTTACTCGCTCGATTTCGTATAGTTATCATCAAGGCTGCCATGGGCGGGGGTGGTCGTGGTATGCGTGTCGTGCGCGAACAGTCTGACTTCCAGAATGCGTTCGAACGCGCCGTCTCAGAAGCCAGGTCCGCTTTTGGAGATGGTACGGTCTTCATCGAGCGCTTTTTGGAGCGTCCTAGACATATCGAGGTTCAAATTCTGGCCGACTCGGCTGGCAACACCATTCACCTTTTTGAGCGTGACTGTTCAGTGCAGAGGCGTCACCAAAAGGTTGTCGAGGTTGCACCTGCCACACATCTCCCGGAAGAGATCCGCCAAGCGATCTTGGATGATGCCATCAAACTCGCCAAAAGTGTGGGCTACAGGAATGCTGGAACTGCCGAGTTCTTAGTCGACCAATTGGGCAGACACTATTTCATCGAGATCAATCCCCGCATTCAAGTCGAGCACACCATCACAGGTACGCGCCCTATAGATGTATTCGTTGTTTTCAATGCGATTTCATTGTCTCCATAGAGGAGATCACCGGCATCGACATTGTCGCCGCTCAAATCCAGATTGCTGCGGGCGCAACCCTTCCCCAGCTTGGGCTGACACAGGATGCTATTAGTCGCCGAGGTTTTGCGATTCAATGTCGTGTCACTACCGAAGACGCAGCAGCAGGCTTCCAACCAGACACTGGGAAAATTGAAGTATACCGCAGTGCAGGTGGGAATGGCGTTCGATTGGACGCATCTTCTGGTTTCGCAGGTGCGCAGATCACGGTGGGTGTTCAAAAAATTTACATTTATACTTTGTTTAACGAATGCTTTCGTGTAGCCACACTATGACAGCTTGCTCGTCAAATGCACAGTTAGCGGCACAACATACGAAGTGGCCCGCCGCAAGATGCTCCGTGCTCTTGTCGAGTTTCGCATCCGTGGTGTGAAGGTCGGTCGATAGTTACATTATTATTTAGGTGGAGCTTACATCACATCTTAGACCAACATCCCATTCTTGTTCCGTCTCCTCACACACGACGTGTTTATTGGCGGTAAGACCTGGACCACGGTATGTGTTAAAGTCTTGGGTATCCGGTATTTTTCATTCTGGTTTAGTTTATCGATGACACTCCGGAGCTTTTCAAACTCGTACAAAGCCAAAACCGTGCTCAGAAGCTCCTTGCATATCTCGGAGATGTCGCAGTCAACGGGAGCTCCATCAAGGGTCAGTCTGGAGAGCCAGGAGTTAGAGAAGAGATTGTTGTCCCTACACTGGAGAACCGCGACGACCCAAGTGGTCCGCCTATTGATACTACGCAGCCGTGCCAGCTAGGTTGGCGTAACATTATCGTCGAGCACGGTCCAGAGGCCTTCGCCAAAGCCGTGCGAGAGTACCCAGGCACACTTATCATGGACACAACATGGCGAGACGCCCACCAGTCGCTTCTTGCTACTCGCCTTAGGACGATTGATATGGTTAATATTGCAAAGGAGACTAGCTATGCCCTTGCAAACGCTTTTAGCTTGGAGATGTGGGGTGGTGCCACATTTGATGTTGCCATGCGGTTCCTATACGAGGATCCTTGGGAGCGGCTGGTGCGTAGAGGGATGATGACCTTTTGACTTGCATGCTAACCCATGTCTTAGCGCACTCTTCGTAAGTTGGTACCGAACATTCCATTCCAAGCACTCGTGCGTGGTGCCAATGGTGTTGGGTATACCAGCTATCCGTAAGTTCAGAAATCTGTTGCAACGCCTGTTCATTTTCGTCGCAGGGATAACGCCATCTACGACTTCTCCAAAAAAGCTGTGGAGAACGGCCTGGATATCTTCCGTGTCTTCGATTCCTTGAACTACTTTGGTGAGTTCACCAGTTGTCCTGGGTTGTCACGTAACCAATCCAGTAAACGTCTACAGATAATGTAAGATTGATCATATCAGCTCGATTTCATGGGTGTTAACCTTCGTCCAGATGAGGCTTGGTATCGATGCTGCCAAGAAAGCTGGAGGCGTCGTCGAAGCTGTCGTTTGCTACAGCGGTGATGTCGCTAGTCCCAAGGAAACAAAATATACCCTCGAGTACTATCTAGATTTTATCGACAAACTCGTCACAGAAGGCGTGCACATTCTTGGCGTAAAGGATATGGCTGGTCTGCTTAAACCAGAGGCAGCAAGAATGTGGGTACTCTTCGTGTTCGTTATGTGCAATTGTGAAATGAGGGACAAAATCCTGGCAGCCTCATAGGAGCCATCCGCGAGAAGTACCCTGACATCCCGATTCACGTTCATTCACACGATACCGCCGGAATTGCAACTGCTTCCATGTTGGCGGCTGCAGCCGCAGGTGCTGACGTCGTCGATGTCGCTATTGATAGTAAGAGTTCAACGGCATTCTCAAAAATACGTCGTCACTCACTGTTGGGAAAAGGCATGTCTGGATTGACTTCACAACCATCGATGGGAGCGGTTTGTATGGCGCTTGAACAAACGAAATTGGGAACAGGCATCCGCTATGCTGATATCCAGGCACTGAACTCATACTGGAGTCAGGTCCGCGTACTTTACAGCTGCTTCGAAGCTAATGTCCGCGCTTCGGATTCCAGTGTCTTCGATCATGAGATGCCAGGAGGACAGTACACCAATCTCATGGTAGGATCCGAAACTCGTGCCTCTACATTACATGGTTTAATGGCTGTGTAGTTCCAAGCATCACAACTTGGCCTTGGTACACAATGGACAGGTAAATTATATTTGCATATCCTCCTGAATATTTCTCGCATGCTAACATGCCATTGCGTAGAAATCAAGAAGAAGTACGTTGAGGCCAATGAACTTGTATGTAGAAAGTACTGTCCGTCATGTTTGATGCCCCATTCTTCTTTTAGTGCGGTAACATTGTCAAAGTTACCCCATCATCCAAGGTGGTTGGCGACTTTGCACAATGGATGACGTCGAACTCGTTCAGCAAAGAGGAAGTGCTTTCTCGCGCAGATCAACTCGACTTTCCTTCGTCTGTGGTTGAGTTCTTCCAAGGCTATCTTGGGCAACCCGTGGGAGGTTTCCCAGAGCCGTTGCGTACCAGGGTCATCAGGAATAAGCCAAGAATCGACGAACGGCCCGGTGCGACGATGGAACCTTTGGATTTCAAAAAGATCAAGGCTGAACTACGCGGCAAATTTGGAAAACACATCACTGACGCAGACGTGACCTCATACGTCATGTACCCTAAGGTTTGCTGTGTCATTGTTCCCAACGCATGGCACCTACTTATGTTAACTCCGCTAGGTGTTCGAAGAATACCAGGGATTCTTGGAGAAATATGGCGACTTGAGGTGTGTGACCTGTATGATCGGTGACTGTTGGTACTAATGAGTCCTCCGCAGTGTGGTTCCCACACGGTACTTTTTGGGCCGCCCGGCCACCGGGGAAGAGATGCATATCTCCATTGAAAAGGGAAAGACCCTTATTATCCGTCTGATGGCAGTAGGGCCTGTTGTTGAGGGCCATGCCCAGCGTGATGTCTGGTTCGAAGTCAACGGCGAGGTATTGCCAAAAATATATGACGTTGCGCAAGAATCTTACTGACACATCTGATGCAGGTGCGCGCGGTATCCGTCGAGGACAAGAACTCCGCGGTCGAGACAGTCTCGCGGGAGAAGGCGACTTCTGATCCTGGGTCGGTCGGCGCGCCCATGTCGGGTGTTGTCGTTGAGGTCAGAGTCAAGGAAGGTCATGAAATCAAGAAGGGCGATCCTCTCTGCGGTCAGTAAAACAATGCGTTTCTACAGAAACTAAATTTTAACATCAATTATTTTCTGCACAGTTCTGAGCGCAATGAAGGTAAGCATGCGTTGCGCAACCTGCTTCTCGTCATCTGATTTGAGAATCTTCAGATGGAATCTGCTGTTACCGCTCCTGTTTCCGGCCACATCAAACGCGTTGTTGTCAATGAAGGTTTGTGAATTCTACTCCTATTGGAGTTTGATCTATAATGTTGGTTCATCAGGTGACTCGATAAACCAAGGCGATTTGACCGTGGAAATTGTCCACTGAGGGGACAGCTTCACCCCACACCTCGGGGCCATGTCTTCATAGAGAAATATGCAATGTATATTAGTCTGCATGCAGGTCGATTATCACCTTAACCTGCTAGTGAACGGTGCCATTCTCAGGACGAAGTAGAACAACGCGAGCTCCATACAAACCGTTCATTACCGCCCGCAGTCGAGAGGGTCCGATGTTAAATTTAAAAAACATCACAACCCGCACTCCGACCGTCATGACAAGTCCTTCTAAATCCATGTTTAGCACCGGTGATTGAGAGACATCTTGATACGGTGGGAACGCATGCGACAGGTGACGAGGGCGCAAAATTAGATCCACTTATCATCATCAGTCAAATTGGATAACATTCTTGCTTATCGGATGCGCACGAGTTCAGCAGCAACCTTGAGCCGCTGCAGAATCTCATCGTCAAGTTCTTGGACGATCTCCTGCACACGATGAGCCGATGGACAGCTAGCGGTGTCAGAAACGAACCTGTGCACTCTTAATTTCCGAGACAAGTCCTACTCCCATGCCAGACCATACGAGCATTCTGTCGGGGTCTTGGTTGCGGACACCCTCTTGAAACTTGGCCCTGACCGTCTCCACGTCCACTCCACCATCCATGTCTTTCACTGTGCTATTGTACAGTCCCCTTCCATCCACGCCTGCCGGCCACTCCAAGGTGCCCCTTGCACGGTCGAATGCCATTGTTCGCACTGTCGTGTCAGATTTCGCGGCCACAAGTGCTCTTTTTTGAGCCTCGTTGTAAAGACTTTCTGGAGTCATCAAGAAGCGCGTTCCAAGCACGACACCAGCTGCTCCGAGGACAAGGAGAGAAGCAATTTGGCTACCGTTGACCACGCCCCCTGCTGCTAGAAGAGGCGGCCCGCCGTTAGGGAGAGCAGCGAGAATAGAGGAAACCAATGTGAAAAGGGGTGGTGCAGAGCTATATCCATGTCCCCCTGACTCGTTTCCTGCGATGATTTCCATGAGAGAGACATTCGACCATTTTACAGGCTGCAGATCACGGAACCTTGGGCGACAAGGATGTCTGCTTCCCACTCGTTTGCTGCAACGAGGGCTTCTTCAGCGGAAGAAACCTGAACAAATATAGTGGTCTGGCGGACGCGTTTGTGTTGAGTGTCATGGTCGCGGATAAACTTGATCCACTCTTTGAGATTGTTTCCAAATGCGAGCCAGATTGCATGAACACGGTTGTCAAGTGCAGCGGACAGCACAGCGTGTGGGTTAGCACTGGACTGTTCTAATTGCCAGCCCAGATAACCAACCCCAATTGGAAGGGGATCTGTGGGGCTCAAGCAAAGGGTCCGACGAGCAAGAGATAACTCGTCGATCAGACTCTCTGCGCTCTTGTAGCCTGACATGGTCGATTAATCTGCTCGAGTGAGACGCGCGATCACACTACCTGCTGCAAGGAATCCAAAGGCTCCCCCAGCGGTGACACGTGCTGCTAACAAGCCACCGCTTGCCCCTGCCATCGGAGCCGCGACGATGGGGGTCTTTACATCTAGAAAGGGATATCATGCATGTGGTTTCATAAGACGGCTGCTGCAACGTGCCTAATATGCGGGTTATCGGCGTGTCAAGAGGCATGGTGTTGTGTGCATCGAAGCATCGGACTGACCTGTACTTAAGGATGGACTCGATGTGTTCACCATCATCGTGTTTGCGAATATTTGGCCAAATCTACACTGCCTCTATCGTTGGTTGTGCTCGTCCCATATCCTCATCGCATCCATCATGGTGAGTGTCGTTCGCAGATCCAGCACAGTCGATTTCATGACACGATCCACCACAAAACGTAGCCTCCTCCAAAGTCAAAAGGTGGAAAGATGCTCAGCCTCATCAATTGGCGGCTCAAGGTCACCATCAACGATGGCCGCGCGCTGACCGGACAAATGCTTGCCTTTGATAGGCACATGAATCTGGTGCTGGCGGATTGCGAAGAATTCCGCCGCGTTAGGCCCAAGAAAAAGCCCGGCGAGACAGAGACGCCACCTGAACAAGAGATCAAGCGTACCCTTGGCCTCGTGATTCTGCGCGGCGAAACGGTAGTCAGTATGAGCATCGAAGGACCACCTCCAATCGTAGATGATGACAAAAAGAACGCTGTATGTCCTTTTCTTACGCACCGGAATATTCTATAGAACGGAACCTGTAGCTGCCCGTTGGTCCCGGCCGTGGCATGCCTGCTGGTCGCGGCATGGGCATGATGCCTCCAAGTGTGTATTTTTCTTTTAAACCGTCGTTTTTAGTGGCCTGATCCGCACGCAGTGGGTGCTCCCCCAATGGGACGTCCTCCAGTCCCCTTCCCTCCTCCTGGCATGCCTGGCCCCCCTCCTGGCTTTAGGCCTCCAGGCTTTCCGCCCGGTGTACCCTTCCCACCGCCACCTGGCTTCGGGGGTCCCCCTCCTCCTGGGTAATCATTTCTTCCCCTCTTTGAATCTTGGCTGTGACAATTTTTTTTTGGTTCCAGATTCCAACCTCCGCCCCAGTGATCCACTGTGCATAGTGTAAATTTTCAAAATTCGAAGGCAGAACGGAGAGCAGGGCGAATAGTTTTCCTCGTCTGTCGCGTACGAAATGTATCCTGGCTTACACCACAAAAGGTTTGTTGTACCTACTTTTGCTAACGAGCTGACAGTACCGTATCACATCGGTTGCACTGTCCTGTTGACCAAGTCGGTGCATGGAATGTTACTTCTGATCTCAGACGGAAACTTGTGCTTGTGCTTTGCGCTCATCTCCGGTGTGTCAAGTTGGATACGGAAACACTTTGATGATGAAACACCTTCAAGAATCCGAGTGCAGGCTCGCAAACGCCGCATGGCCGCGGCTGCTCATTGGTCCGATGTCCTTCTATCTGGCGCTGCAGTCAAGAGAAGTGTTGACGGCAGCTCCTTGTTTGGTGTTTTTTCGCAGCGTGGCCCTCCTTATCATCTGACCAGCTGCTCTTAATGTCCCTCGTGAGGAAGCCCCCCACCACCCACCTCGTTTTTCCCCCCCAGTGTGTCCACCGTCGACATGACGTTCGACTGGTTGAGCAGGTTCAGAAAACCCGCTCCAACGGGGGATATGCGGGGACAACACCATCCCCCGCGCCCATCCCAGGCAATCGCCCGTGTTCACGGGAAACGGCCTGCTCCTATCCCGCAAGTCCGTCCCCAGGTTCGACGGGGACACCACAAGGATCAACAGCAGTATGCGCCGGTCCTTGTCCCTCGCTCGACTGCACCTCCGCGCAAAGGTCCTGCCGTGCGTCCCCCCGCACGACCTCACCCCCCACAGCGAGGTCCTGCCAAACCCATGCAGTGTCTGCACATCCATTTCCACCCTACCCACAAACGGGATCTAGCACTCCCCCCTCTACGCCCCTCGAAGGAAGCAAAGGGCCAGCAAGTGCCACCGTTCCCGCCGCCTCGTGGGGTGTCGAAACCGCCCTCACGACATGTTCACTGGGCCCCCGCCCAGGCGCCGTTACCCAACACACCTTATCCTTATCCCTCTAATTCATCTTCGCAATCTCAGTCTCAGTCTCAGTCCTACTCGCGACAATATCAGAGTCCCCCTAAAATCACCCGCTACCAGATACCCGCGTCAAAGCAGGCACCGCGAGTCACCCATAGAAGCGGCTGATATGTGTGCGAGGCAGCTATCGTATCAGTTGAGGTGCGGATCATCCGGAGATGATTCAGTACGATGCGTTTTTTTGATTTTGCATTTGCTCCAGTTGGAACGCTATCAGTGAATGGTGTGCTATCTTGGGGATCGCACGTGTACTCCCCGAAACGCCTGGTCCAGCCTTTCTAGCAAAGTTTCTTTCTTCCAGCAGGTCTTGGGATGCCCGAGGTTGTGATGATGATGATGATATGATTATGGATGCTATGCATTATCAGAACAAACACGCAGTCGTACTAGTTGGCGCGATAAGGCGTCGTGTGTCAGTGGCCAGTGTTACTAGAAGCCGTTTTCGAATGATAGATGATGATCGTGCCAGTGACAACTCCATTTGACACATTCAAGTCGGGGGACGTTTCTCCCCGCCCACTACCACGCGCGCCTAGAAGCTGGCGACCTCCAAGGCCCACTATAGCGTCGATTGCATGGTAATCACGACGACATCTTGACGTATCCATGTCACTGTTGTGACCGTTTTGGGGGTACTCCGAGCCGGGCTTATCAATCCTAGTTTGCAGCTGACAAGTCCCTTTGCTGTCGAGCGCCGGCGTTAGGGCTCTTCAAGCCAACGCCATGTTATCAGACATTTTTGGGGTATTCGTTTAGCCACGAGGTCACTAGGCGAACTTTGCGCCAGCAAGTCCACGATGCGGAGAGTTCGCCCTCTAAACTGCGCACCAGCTTGCTCCTGTTTGTGCTAGTGGCAGTATCCTCAGCCTCCTAGAACGTCCTCGAAATTCCGTACAGGCTATGTAAGTGGTCATAAGCTAATCCTGCCCCCCCCCTTGATATGTGTCAATCTGATATGTCCTCACATGGGTAGTCACGTTCGGTACGTGACCTCGGCTTCTAGCAATATGTCCTATTTCATCTCTTCTTGGGTGCACAGGTGCAGAGAAGCTCACTTGGCTATCTATCCACGCTTACGGTACCAGAGAAGCGTATGCTGGGAGCGTTCAATGCCCATGCAACATTATCCGAAAGGTACTGAGACGGCGCCTCAAGAGGGTCGTAGAGTGCGTCCCGCCGGTGTTGTCAGCTCACAACGTGGCTTAACGTTTGCCTTGAAACGAGCTGGGATATGGGCGCGCATTCCAGCTCCCGAAGCACCCGGAATGTGCTCAGTGTCGCCATTTGGAGGTTGTGCACCCGATTAACCATGAATAGGTGCACAAACACTCGGCTGGAACGCGCCACATGTATCTTTGTGATTGGGTGGACTCATGACCCAACGCTCCAAGTGACTGTACACTGCCACTGGTCTGGACTGGCAGGGTTCTTCGAGTTCTGCCACCCATGACGATGGTTGCTCCAACGCCCTCCCATGCCACTCCCACAGACAATGTACACTTGTTTTTAATGCACCATAGCGGCGCCGCCATCAAAATTAAAAAAGTCGACACCTCACAGCAATACCTGATGTGGACTAATTACTTTCAGGGTTCTGTGGTGATGGCACTATTATTGAGGTAGGTACTGACTTGATAACGCACATGAGACTTGGCCCGATAAGAACTTACCAGACACCTGACTAGCAGTCACTAGGATAACCCCTTAGCAGGTCGTCATTTTGACACGGTCGTAAAGACGCCCCCCATGGTCAAGGTTGGGAGACAAGTGCACGAGAACTGTCGCCGTTTCCGGTAAATGCTTGGTGCTGGACTGCCTCGGTGACCCATTCTCCGCTAATCCCAATGGCGAGTGGCTTACGCGACACAGGGAGCAGATCGCGATCAAATCGATGTAAATCTACCATGCCAAAGTTCGCGCCGAGTTTGCTGCCTCGAGGACCTGCGATAAGTTGGGCCGGTATGTATCACAACCGGAGCCGCTTGCATCTACGGCGGTGGCGTTCTAAATTTCTTCTGTCAGCGTTATGTTTTGATGAGACGGATAAGCTTCATCACCATATGCCGACAAAATTACCTCAGTAGTTCGATGATGCCATGTTGCTCATTCAGAGGACATACCATGCCATCATCTGGAATGCGAACCAACGGAAGTTTCCGCCATCTCGATATCTTGTTATTTGTGCAGTTCCTTCCCAGACTAAAACTCTCACTAGCTTTGTACCGGTGTTTCATAGTGAACCGGGTGGGGCCTACCACTTTTCGTCCGAATTTTGTCCAGTATTCCTCATCTGGCTGAAGAGGAGCTGGCTGCACGCATGCTTTTGCGGCGTGCGGGATATGAGTGGGCCGGTAGCATTGGATGGATGCCATTTGTAGGGGTACGCCATGAATCTTGACGCTCGTCAACGTAACAGGCATGGCGTATGATCGCCCCTTTTTGGATACAGGTCGCGCGCTGTTGGAACAGGGCGATCATGAAAGTAGGGCAGGCGTAGAGCGACGCCTCCATTCTTCCAAACCGTGAAAGGGATAAGCAGGCGCCGCCCGCCTCGGGACCCAATCGAAGGGATAAGCTGGATCTGCCCAGTGGCTTGAGTGCGGTGTGCCGAATTTGCAAAGTCGCGATATGGGCAAAGTATCCTTGCCGGAGCAGTTCCGGTGTGGGGACTGTGCAGACAAAAAGAGGAGGATCGCGTCGGGCAACGTGACACGTTTATTCACGACCAGGTGCATATGCACCGCAGCACGGGACGCCGCACGATGCCCACGGTGCATTGATTTCGAATTCATAAGAGGCAGTGATCCCTGTGGAGGCAACTGATTCGTCCGATGTCATAGATATGCCGTCTGGTCGCGTCGGAATAGCTGCGCCGACGGCCTGAACTGCGCAGAGCAATAAACCGAGGAGCTGTGCGTGCTCGTATTCCCGGACGCGTATCCCTGACCATGTAATCATTATGGATTACGATGCGAGTGATTGGGTACCGAACACCAGCGCGGGGCCGAGCCTTGGCAATCGATGATTGAGGGACCGCACGGGGCCTGGGCTGCAAAAGGAAAGATCAAAGAGCAGACCTCCTACACAGTCCAGTCGAGAGACGCAGGGATCCCAGAATATCCACCGAAACAATAAGACGATGCTGGCAGTGCGGGTGGTGATTTGCGTGCCATGGTGATATGCTACTTGGGTCTCCGGCCCGAATCCGGATGGCAGGGCATACTCCAGGTCGGTCCCGGTGGCGGGAACACAAGTGTGAGGCATTCGGGTCCCTTCATGGACGATCAGAGGCGATCTTCAGACGTCCGCCCATGCAGTGGCTTATCTGAACCGAGTACAAGATAGGTATCGGTGGTCTGAGACTTGGTCGCGGTGATCGCGTCCTTGTAGTTGTCAGACGTCAGACGCAACCACGCCATGATCGAGATCCATCGATTGCGAACCCATGTGCGCTGGTAACACGGTGGCATTCGATCGTAGCGTAGACGGGTATTGGGAGGGCCGTCGAGCGATGCACGTGCATGCGTCAACGTTTGCTACATGTTTTTAAAAGCCTACAAGTGGGTATACTTTTCCACACGACATGGATGTCCTCGTACGTATTCCAGAGACTTCTCGTGCAGATGGCCTCGCTTGTCGTGTCTAGAAGCGGGGTGTGCACGACGAAATTGAATTGGCATTGGCGAAACTCAATACAAGAGTACCCACAGTCCCTCCCGAGTTGGGCAAGTCGGACACGCTGGGCTGGCCGACATGGTGGTTCGGTAAAAAGACGGTGCGTTGACGAGACGCATCCCCGTTTCCATTGTCTCATGTCTGGTCTGGTTTGGGATTGCGTGTGAACACGACGGCTCAGCGCCTCGTTACCGCCTAGTTGTCAAGACAAAATAATATTCCATCCATTCGCAGCTCTATCGTACAATAAATCAATGCCATATTCTCGGAGGGCAATGCCGAGAGATGAGGTGTCTATGCGAGGAGGCATGCAACGAAGAGAGATTCTATCTATGTGTATATGCATGTATATACAAGTGTGTGAGTGATGAGCGAGAGAAGAGAATGAGCGTGGTGGTTGCGTGAAAAAAATGGGAAACAAGGATCGTGGTGGGTTTAATTCGAGCACCATCATACAGAGAAAAAAGCAAGGTACAGCTCGTCGCGATTCTGAAAGAAAGCGTCCATGTTTTGAATCGAGGGGGAAGGGGGGGGAATAATAACTGTTATGCGGCCGTGGGTGCACCCATGCGACCTCCGCGTTTGGGGGCCATGAGCAGGACGGACGAGCCAGAGCTGGAGACGGATGAGGAGAGGGATGGTGCGCGTGTCCAACAGACGGGTTCTACCTGCCGTGGGGGGTCGTGTTTGTGGTAATAAGAGGGGTGGTATTGGGGTTGCGGTGCGACCAGTAAAACGTCACGTGCGTCGTTGTCGTCGTCGTCGACCCAGGCGCGGCAAGAGGGGAAGATGACGGGTGTGGGCGTGTGGGAGTGGGTAGGCGTGGCGTGGTCTCTGTCTGGTGGGGCGACGACCTTGGTGTGTCTAGGACGAAGAGATGCTTTTTTTGATTTTTTAATCGACGGGGAAGGAGGGGGGGACCTTTTCGCCGTGGGAAGCGGGGGAAAATAATCGGTGACTTTCTCGACGACGAGGTCATTGTGTGTGCTCTTTGTGCTGTTGGCACGGTCGCGGGTGACCCAGCCGCGGACGAGTGCACCAAAGTTGGCGCTAAACGAGGCATCTTCGTCGGGGGTGGCGACCATGGGTTCGGTGAGAAGGGAGGAGAGAGAGGTGCTGGCCTCGCTCGTGCAGGGGGTGGTGTTTGGGTGCGCATAGGTGTGGGAGTGCGCACGGGCGGGGAGGGGAGGACGGACGTGAGCGGGGGACGATATGCAGAGGGTGGGGAGGGGTGTGCAGGCTGCGGTGCGCTCGATGAGTTTCGGGGTGGGTTGTGGGCGCACACGGGGAGAGGGGGGACGCTCTGCAGGGCGGGGCGAGGGGGTAAAGGGGGGGAGATCGGCAAAGGGGTGGGCGGGAGCACCGGCGGGGATGTGCGGGGGAATGGCACGCGCCCACTGGCGGATGCGGAGAGTGCCCGAGTCGGGGAGTGGGCGGGGGACCGGACGGACGGCGACGGCGGAGGCCAAGGACAGACAGTGGGGAGAGCAGTACGGGCCATCGGCGGGCACGTCGTGCTGCGGGGGGGGTGAGCAACGAAAAATAACAATAAAAAAAAGACGACGGACGAGTTTGCGTTCGCACGAGAGACACCAGTCGACATCCATGGCGGAGAGAGAGACAGCGTCGAGAGAGAGTGCGAGGGCCCGTTCTTATATATCCAACTGCCATTACGAGGACGAGCCAGATCCAATCACGATCTGGCCACATCGGGACGACCCTTATTCACCAATTCAATTATTTAATTTACACCTCTTTTTCATTATCGTCGATCGAGCACACAACCAAATAATTATTTTCAGACTATCCCCTTTTGGAACTCGAGTCATCCTGTAGCGCTTCACGACGCGCAGCACTAACGCCCACTTGTCTTCGCGAAGGTGCCCCCAAACAATGTGCCATCACAGGAACGTGTCACAACACCAGCAAACACTCCACGGAACCGGTTCAACCTGGATTCCCGATCGGATTACGGGCCACGGTCGATCCTCCCGCCCCACCCCGCCGCACAGCTCTCCACCACCGACCGTTCGCTCAGCACCATCTCCAACGCCTTTTGCGTGCGGGGCATCTCACTCGGTACGTCCTGTCGTGTCGTCAGTTACGCGTGCAACGCTTCCGAAAGACATAGGGGCCATCCCACACTCGGCCAACAATGGCTAGCTGTCGTCAAGCAAAAAAGAAAAGAAAAGAAAAAAAGAAAAAAGAAAAGACACCAAGTCACAGAGGTACAGCACGTCCTCTTGCCAGGCGGCGATCACCTCATCTCCGCAACCTCTACAGCATCCCAAGAAAGGGGTGTCAGCACAACAACAAAATGCCCTTCTATCCACGTCCGACCCTTGCCTGCTTGGGGTTCCAGTGCGGACAAGAGGCGCGAATACACCGACCCAAATGACATCCCCGGCGGCTTCTTTTCCTCCCTTTGCCATCGCCAAGGGGGAGTGATTTTCGCCGTCAGCCTCTATAACCCTGCACACGACCGTCACGCCGATGCGGGTCGCTCTCTCCGTGTCCATCTTGCCAGACATGGCAGTCATCCCCGCCGACGCTTCTCCGCCAGTGTACACCACGGCGATCGAACCCATCCCAGGGTCATCCCAACGGCGATTCACCAATGAACACACTCACGTCAAGTAGGTCACCCACTTCTCCCGCACTCATACCACCACCACACTCTTCTTTGCCCCGATACCGTTCGTGACACAGGCCCACCACGGTGTGCACAAGCAACTGCGCCAATCGTTGGGTCTCTTCATCTGACCCGTCCCCCATCGGCCGATCCCGTCCGACTCGTGCTGCATCGGGTGTCATATTGCCTAATCCGTCCATTCCCTCCCGGTTTGCCACGACACCATCGCTGCAGCGCCGCCGAGCCCGCTTCGGCGCCCGCCCTTCCTCCGCACTGGGGCTAGTCGTACCGTACGTGCTCACTGTCGATGGGGATGCTGATATCGACGGGACCCGAGGGCGCACCATTGATGGCTGCCCAGCATTCACTGGCATGCCCACTTCCGAGTCTTGAGTTTGACCCGAATCAACGTCATCCGACCGTGGGCTGTTCGAACCCGATGGTACGGTAATCCAACTCTCTATTGCAGCTTGCGCCCGAGCAACAGCTGCAGGCGGTGCGAACCCGTCCCATTCTGTCTCGTAATCCACGGCGAGTGATACAGGTACCAGATGGGGCGAGGGTGGAGATCCTTGACTGCCACCACATCCGAGTCGCTCGACGTAGCCTTGAACGTGAATGAACCTCGCCTTCCATTCTGTCAGCCAACTCTCGGCTTCAGAACCGTGTTCAACCCTTGCCACCAGGTCTCCGAAAGAAGCACCATAGTGCGTCCGGGCAGCAACAAGGATGCAAAGCAACCACAGGTGGTGGGATATCTTGCCGTCAGTATTGACAACCATGTCGTGATTGATCCCAACAGACGCATCGCCGACTCGCGTGGGCTGCGGATTGAATACCAGACCATCGTCTTCCTCGTCCCATGTCGCTTCCGAACTCCAAGCCTTGGCAACGTAAGCGAAGACGTAGAGGACCTGGTTCGTCGCATTTTCCCAAGCCACTTCCTCGCTTGGGTGACCCGCGCAAGGTTTGGACGCTGCTTCGTTGTCCACCATGCCCTGACTGTCGTAGGGCTGTCGTCGTTCCTGTCGTAAATGAGGCGCACCGCCGTGATCGGTCAAGTACGCACCCTGAATCTGTTCCTGATTTCAACCTCAGAACCTTGTCTCACGGCATGCCCAGCCAATGCCTCCACCCCGACATGCTTGAGCAGGTTCCTCACCGTCGGCAACGGGTCCATCACCATCCGGATGGTGTCATGTTCATTTTCAGGGAGCGTAAAGCCATATCGAGAAAGGAGTGTTGCGTTGGACAAGGGACCGTACGTATTAAACACCTCGCTCTGTGGAGGGATGGGTCGCACGGTACGCATCTCCAGGTAGTCGGTCCCGCCGGGCGTCGGTCTGCCGTCATGCGGCAATGGAGGTGCGCTATCCATCTCGCGATCGTGCTCACATTCAGCGAGCGAGCCGCATTCAACACAGACGTCATAGTCGCTCTACAAGAGAGCCATCAATTTCCCGAAGGCACTCGGTGGGCGGACATCGTCCCCTTTCCGATAGAGTGCGAGATGGAAGAGAAGGATGACTCACCTCCATTTGTACGTGATTATCGTTGGTATGGTTGAAACTGGAAATGCCTGTCAGATTTGCACGACAAACGGTTGAAAAAAGACAATGGTCCATGGGCACGGGGCTCCAGCGACATTTCATTTGCCATTTCGCCCAGCGGAGCGCGAAACGCCAACGATACGGGGTGCCATTGTATTAGATAGAGGGTAGCAACGGCCACTTGCAGTCACAAGCGAAATAGAAACAATGATTCTCAATCAAATGCATGGCTTGGTTCGTGAGATGACTGGAACGAGGCGGCAACCGACAAGGCAGGTAAAGTAGATGCCCGTTCCTGGGTACAGGGGGAAAGAAATGACTCACGCGTCGGCAATGGGAACCATTGCTAGGCCATGGTACGCATCCACCCAGAACGCGCGTGTCGAGACGAGCGAGTATGCGTGACAGTATCCCGAGAACGACACCTCGTATGTGGCATTCCCAAGCTTAATTGCGCGGAACGTGGGTTCCACGGTATGGACATAGTATTGACGTATTTCCTCTTGCTAACGACGCATTAGTTACCAAGCACTTGACGGTGAATGCAGGAAAGAAATGATGAATCTGCCGATCAACCCTATTGAACGGCGGTGAGTCATCCGCCAGATCAAGGGTCCGCTATAATGACTTGGCGGATAAGGAAAGGACTGAGGAAGACATGGCGTGGGATCCGAGCGTGTGAGAATGAATGGATAATTTGATTGCGCGGAATCGAAAGAATGGGGGGCGGGTCGAAAGTGCACCAACCCGGCCACGAGGGAGAGGTGCTTTGCTGAAACCCTATAATAGCGCCACACCCTGTCTGGAGCCGCCGTCTGATATGGTGCCGTAGCTTAATTATGATGGGAGCGGAGACAAGGCGGGTGAAGACACCTGCGATCCGTCGGGCATCCCCGAGTTACGATCGTTGCTTAAACCGCACTGCCTGGGTGACTCTAGACTTGGAGAATGTTCGCCACTGCGTGGCATACGCCCATCAGCCATCACGCATGCGCAGTTTTGCATGCCGTAGCCTACGGGAAAAAGCGAGCGCAAGTGTGGTTGATATGAAACTTTCCGACGCATGGATCACAAAAGGATGTGCAGTGAGAGAGAGAGATGTGACAGCGGCTGTTCCCATTCGAAGCGCGAGTGCGCGCAGTGGCAAGGGGCAAGGATCCACAAAACGCCGAAGGAACCACGCCAACGAGAGCCAAATGAAAGAAGATCTGACTCACCATCAAGTCTGGTTGTTCCCGATCAAACTCTGTGACGCGAAGCCATTCTCTTGCATGTTTGCCGTCGCGCAACCGGACGCAGGACGGACATTGGGAATGGGACGGTTGATGTGGACAATTGTCCAAAGGACATCCGCGGGCGATGACATTGTCAAGACCCCAGAACAGGGCCATGTCGACGGTGTCCCGCGGGAGACTCTGGAGGTAGCCGAACCACGGCGAAAGGGTGCCACGTAAACTGAAGGAATCCGCCGACAAGGCAGATCCCGGATCAGCGGCGACGCCCAGAGGCGAATGTGAACGAAAAGAACGCACAGTTCGCCATAGAGAGCAAGCGCGAGGGTGAGCTGTGCGCCGTGGCCACAGGGCACCGACGCGATGAACTGGGAGAAAAAGGAGGACTTGACGGACAGGATGGCGGTCTTGGGGATGGACACGACTGCGACAACGTGAGTACTGCAAGACCAGAACACGTCGCGGACACGCACCGGCACAGGCGCAGGCAATCCAGTCGCGCGCGTGCACACCGTCGCGGACAATGGCCAGCCTTGGGTCCATCTCAATCCGATTCTCTGCACACCACGCCAACAAGCTGGACATGGTTCGTGTACAAAACAAGACTTGGCTAACTAGTCCTTCTTGTCCTTTTCCGTCGACGCTGCCACCCGTTCTCGCTGCTCCACCCTGCGTGCATATTCCTGACCACCCTGTTCACACGTCAGCGACCAGATGGGGTGACAGAAGACGGGACGCGCCTGTAGCCCAAGAATCGCCCCAAGAATAAGCATCATGATCGTATTTCCCGCAGACAACACTCTCATGGCCTCGATCCGTCCACTCATCGTCTCATCCTCGGGGGGCGTCACGATCGTGCGCAGGCATGGGACCGTCACCGTGAGATAGACCGAGATCCCGAAAATGTATGCCGCTTGGTTGGTCGTGAGCAGACACTCTCAACGCTGCAAAAAGGCGTCACCTAGGCTCGATCCGTCAAAGAAGATGGCACTCTCGCTCCATAGGACCAGCTTGGCGACCAGGCCAATCAGTCCAACGCCTATAAATCCATGTAAAAGCGCCTAAATAGAGTTTCGTCAACCGGGTGGCACGGGGTTCATGGGCCAACCTTGATCGCGGGGGGTGCATTGAAGAACGTAGCGTAGAACTGGAAGCTGTCCTTGATCGCGTCTTCCGTCAGTTCTTCGTACAAAATACGATAGTCGATGAAGAAACATATAAACAACACCCCTGCACCACAACCGCGTCAACGAACCAACAGCCTGTACACACAACAACATACCCAGGAAAAACGAGCAGGATGCGAGCACTGCGCCTTGTCTGAAGCCCATCTCTTCGCCGTTTGGTTCCAAGCTGTGTGTCAACTATTTTCTCACGATCGCACAGCCATGCGTTACACCTCATCAGGCTGGAGGACCTTTTGCACAACAATCTGCCATATCGCTTCGTTCACGCCCTTGGCCTTGCCAAGCTGTTCCTTTAGCTGTTCCACTTCTGCCTCCAGCTCTGCAACCCTCCTCGTCGGTGGCGCTCCCAACGGCCCTGCCTCTGTCGGCTCGGTAAACGAAAGAAGATCGCGCTGGAATTCAGATTCAGGATAATCATAGTCACACTGGCCAATCCGTGGTGTCTGTTCGGACCAACAGTCAACTCTTCTTTCATCGCACAGATAACATAAATAACTCACCCCGCTCGTGATCGGTAACATCATTGTTACTTCGTGCAGCCCTCGCGTGTTCGCATCTTTCATTCGGTGGAATGCTGCAACCGGCCGTACTGGCATGACATCGCGGGCATCTGTCATGCTGGCCACGTTCAGAGAAAGACTGACGTGGCCCACAAGATCCGGTGGCTTGAGCATCGTCGCAATACACGCTATCGACATGCCCTTGTGCGTGGAGATGGTTCGCAAGCATTGATGGGATGCAATGTCGTAGACATGAACAAGCCCCAGTGCTGTTCCGACTAGAAGCAACGACCCGCTCATGGAGATACAAAGACTCGTCACAGGCTCGCCAACGTCGATGAGTCGTCGACGCCGTGCCGTGCCGTCCTCGTCAAAACGAACGACGTCGGATGCACCTCCGCCGCCCATCGCCTCGATAAATGGACCCACGTTATTTTTTAGCTCGCGTTCACGAAATAGGTTCATCTGATGGATGGATCCATCCGGCGAAGAAGCGAACAAGGCGCGTTCTGTAACGTCCCAGACGACGCAACGTATGGGCTTGGGAAAATGAAAAGTCGACATCAACGACTGTGTGGCCAAATCCCACAACTAACCGTGCCGTTAGCCCCAAGATCAACTCGTCTGACAGTTTCATCACCTTTACGGTATGGTCAAGAGACCCCGTCAATACACGACCCTTTGGAAAGGGACCGAGGCCACAAACGACATCCGTCACCGGAAGTGTGTGATCGGACAATGTGAATTGCGGGAGAGGATGGTCATTTTGGAGATCATCGTCCACCAGTCTAGACAGAAGGCGGACATTTGGTCATCAAGACCGTCTCACACCAAACGAAAAAATCAACACGGACTTTGATACTGACCAGACACTGACACCGGAATCTTCACTGGCGGATATCAATACCGTTCCGTCATGGGTGAATTTCAGTACGTTCACTTGGCGATAGTGAGCATCCCAAGAGTTGTACAGTATGCCCGACGCGACCTACCATCAAAGGGTCATGATACGGGGCATGCAGATAAAAATACAAAACGTGCCTCCCAGAGGTAAATCCGCCCCTGGGCGGTACCACCCGCACAATACAGCGCTTTTGGGTCCAAGGCCAGACAAGTCAGTTTTTCCGGCAAAACAACCTTGAGTGCGACCTGGTCCTGTTCATACGATCGTCAGACGATGTCGGACAAATGCTTGGCGATCTACCTTTTGAAAATTATAGACATTCAAGAGGGCCTTGTCCGACTGTGCTGCGAGCATGATTCCTCCCAGACCATCCTTGGATTCTACAAAGGCGCTGCAGTGGGGTGCAGACTGGGTTTGCTTGAAGGAGGAGAGCACGTTGCCCGTCTGAAGGTCATGCAGGACGAATGCACCCTGTCCTGAGCCTGATGGCTGCGGTGCTGTAGCACACAGTATAACCTCTTGGAGCTTCATAAGTGCCTCGTGGGCAAGTAGTGAAGAGATCAGTGCAGCCACAGCACCGCCGTCATGTACGACGACCACACACCACATTGACTCCGTCCTGTGGACTAGCTTTTCGACAACGACCACCATGGCTACGAATCTCTACGAAATGTTGGGCATTACCCGCAATGCCACTCCGGAGGAAAGTAGGTCGTGTTATCTCCAAGGATCAGTTCCACAGTACTTAGACATGCGTCCAAGTCCGAAGGGCCTACAGGAGAAAGGCCCTAGAGACTCATCCAGATCGTCTGCCCCAAGGGGCCTCTGCAGCCGAGAAATCCGCCTCCGAAGACTGGTTCCGCAAGGTATACCCCTCCCATCGTCCTGCGATCCATCGCTCACGTGTGCCCCACCGTAGGTCAACAACGCATACGAAGTTCTGGGTGATCCTCAAAGCAGGACAGCATACGATGAACACGGTGTCTGGCCCCCTCCGACCCCCACTTCCCAAGACCGCTTTGCCAACGGCCCACACGAGCCCTTCTCGGACCCCTTCTTCCGAGACCCCTTCTCCCGGGATCCATTCTTCCGTGGTCCTCGCATGGATCACTTTGGTGGTTTTGGGTTCGGTTCGCATCCTCACCCAAGGGGCTTCACAGACCCATTTGTCTTGTTCAACTCAATATTCGGAGACCTCCACAGGGCATTCGAGATGTCCTTTTTCGACGATCCGTTCAGCCGCCGCGGGTTTGGACCGGACGTGTCTGGTGGTGGTGGCCCCTTTAACAACGCCTTCCCTTCCATGCTGCCTTCTCCGTTTGATTTCAACGGCAGAGGCATGGGGAGCACCAGGGTCCCCGTATCCAGCAATGGCGGAAATGGAGGAAGGTGGGTTTCTGAGAGCTGGACGAGCTCCACGGTAAATGGCGTCACCCATACCAAGTGTGTACGCAAAGACTCGGAGGTAGGCGTTCGCGATCCCCATTTTGCTTCCGTGCTGGGCTGATGACGACGTGTCACACAGGGAAATGAACATATTACCTATCGGTACCCAGACGGGACCGAGCGTCGCACGATGAACGGCGTCGAACAGTCCAACGCCCCTCCTCTGAGGGCCTTGCCATCCAGCTCTCCTCCTGCACTCCCTGCCCCCTATTCGAACCAAGCCCCTCCACCTCCGTACTCTGAATCGGTCGCTCAACCACCTTACCGTTCTCGTTCATCACGACACCACCCCCATTACGAGGACTATTCCGGCAGCAGACATGACCACAGGGACGGTCATAGACACGAGTATTCGTCGCCGGATGGCCGTGGTTATCGCAGCCATGATGGACAAAAATACGACGCACAGAACGGCTCGGCCTGGAAGTTTTGGAGGTCCTGAGAAGGAAAGACGGAACAACGCCAGAAATCAGTAGATTATGTATGTTGCAACCTGCGTCTCATCGTTTGGTGCTTGGCAATACCACATCCAGACGCCACTTTAAATCGCATTTATCCCATTGTCTTGATATTTAGCTGTACTGTATCCCCCAGAACGCCTTCGCAGAGATGGGAGCACTATGGATTAGTAAACTAAGTTACAATCCCTGAGCTCCAAATAGATTCACAACCCTTCAAAAAAGGACAGATCCTGCGCCGATAATCCACCCGTTTGTCTCGGTTTCGCGGGTTGCACCGAGTCGGTACTTGCAGTCGCAGTAGAGGAAGTAGTACCCAAAGAAGAGAACAAAGGTAGTCCCCCTGGCGAAGTCAGGGGCGGAGAAGACGGCTGAAGTTTATTGCTCAAACCAAGTCCTTTTCCTGGGCCCCCAGCAACTCCGAAAGGTGCATGCAAAGCACGCACGAAATCTATTCCACCAAACTCCACTGGCGCAGACGAGGCCTCCGAACCCCCACCAAGAATATCACCATCACCCAGTAAATCAAAACATTCGCCTCCAGCTGACAGCTTTGGCGACACAAAGGACGGAGGCGGTGGGATTGCCTTGACTCTCGGTTCATCTCCTTCAGGTAAATTTGGCCACATTGACCCTCCACGTGCTGCCGCATGATCTACGAGGGCCTGCGCGCGCTGACGTTCGGCGTCACTGACGGATGGGATAGAGAACATGCTCGTCATGAGGCTGGTATGGGCAGTCGGTGAGGCGAATGTTTGACTGGGGGTATGGCTGTGATAAGCGCGAGCGGAGTCCATATCGATACGCGGTGGATGCCGGTACTGAGATGGAGGTTTGGCAGGCAACGGAGGGGGTGACGGTGTGTGTTTCCCATTCTCCCCTCGCCCGACTGAAGGTGGAGAGACAAAATCATCAAAGCTATCCAAGGAAGCGGAAATAGAGGATTTCGCAGGCCACAATTGATCTGCTGATGATTGAGATGCGGGGCTTAACATGGACGATGCGGAAGATGAGCTTGGGTAGTGTGTACGCTCGTACGTACGGCGGGGAGGCGGTGAAGGTGGCGAAGGGGATCGTTGAGGGTATGAATCTAAAGTTGGAAATGGGGCAGGCGCTGAGGGTGGGAAAGATGTGAATGCACTGAACTCTTCGTCGGACTCGTAAGGATCACGGTGGGAAGATGTATCGCTGTTCAGCAGGGTGGATGAATGGATGGGTGTTGCTGTTGGGAAGGCGCCTGGTCGAGGTGTTTGTGGAGGGGATATCGGTGGTGGGAGGCGTGGTGGGATAGAAATTCGAGTGGCTTTCTGATGTGGTGACAGTGACAACTGGAGTCGCAGTGGTGCGCCCGACGCAACATCCTTCTGAGATGGAGACAGGCTTCGTGTATGCGACAAGGATGCGACGGGCTTGGGTGACAGTGGAGGGGCCAGGATAAGAACACTTGGCGTTTGGTTTGCACCCTGTCCCTGAGAAGGTGTTGGTGTGCTTCCAATCACCCCCGTACCATCCATGACCCGGGAAGAGTTGCCGGCCAGTATTGGTTGTTTGGGAGGTGGTGGCAATTTTGGCGGAAGAGGCGACAGAGTGCTTGCACCTGTAAACGCACCCAAGGGAGTATTGTCAACGTCTTCGTCGGGTGGATCACTTGCGCTCGGTACAATGTCGGACAGGAACTCGAGGTCGTCAGAAGAGAGTGCCAAGGCGCTGTGTTGAGCGCTCTTTGCACGCGAAAAGCGATTGAGAAAGCGTGAAACAGCGGAAGGAGCGGGTGCAGTTACTGGCGCTGTGGGGGAAGGGTCTGAAGGTGGTGGTACGGAAGGGGTGGATGCTCTTGGAGGCGAGGGTGGACGGGGGACAGACTTGGCGCTCTCCAGACTTGACCTTGCAGGGGAGATGGATCGCTCGGTCGGAGTCTCGGTCTGGGCAGGCTGGACCGAAGATACTCTGCGGTTCCAGAACGATAACAAGCCGCCGGCAGGCTTCTTTGGTTTCAGATCCTCGCCGGCGGAAAGGCGATCTTGTTTGTCAAGGACTCGCCATCCAACGGGTGCAGTATCTGGAGAGACGTCTTGATGGAGTCTAATGGATTTTTGCCAATCCAGAGAGCCCTTGGAGGCCAGCAAGCGAGACAGAGGGCTGTTGGCGGATGCAGGGAGGTTGCGCGTCAGCTTGAGGGCGTCGTTCATTGCCTTTGCCGTCGCGGTTGCTGGAAAGAGCACGGGGGGTGGGAGAGACTGATCAGCGGGAAGCAAATGGGCGACCAGTGCAGCACTGGGGGAGAATGTCAAGATGACTTGGCCGTGAGGTCGACGACGTACACGTCTTTCAGATCGTCGAAGCCGGACTTCCAGCTGGTGTCATCGCTGGTGGTGTCTGGCGGTGGCCAGATCTCCTGCACGACCTGATGGCAACGACTGAGCAGGACGTCGAGCAATTCTGGGGGCTGCACTAGACTGAGGCATGAGCTGTAGTGCACACTTGCACGGATGTCGTACCACGACGCGCTGCTCCTCCTGACGAGCATCGTCCCAGTCAGTGTCCTGCGTGGGCCATTGTGTAGGCCATACGTCGTCGCCGTCGTCGCCGTCGTCGAGCCAGGGATTGTCGTGGTCCATTGGCAAAAGACGCACGTGATCGGCTCGTTTCTCTCATTGTCACGGTCATGGACGACGGCGCAAACATCCTCGACTGGAACGAAGGCCGCGTGCACCAGTGGTTTACTGCGCTCGGATTCCCCCAGTACGAACACAAGATCAGAGGTAATCCCCTTCTCCTCCTCCCCCTCCGCCGCCTCACACCGCCCGCAGAACACAACATCTCCGGCGACGTCCTCTGCCTCCTCGATCCAGAGACGCTCAAGGCTGTCGGCGTCGCCACCGTCGGGCAGCGTCTCGCCATTCTCAAAGCCATCTACCAGGCAAAACTCGCGTACCACATCCCCATCGATCCTGACCACTATGTCCCACCTTGTATGCCCTCGCTACTCGCCCCGTGCGTCGTACTGAGTCTTGCCTTGCAGCCGAAGCACAAGAGCGCGCAGTGTCCGTCGAGAAACTCAATGTGCTCCTCAAGGAACAAGGTATGTACCTGCTTCCGTCACCTCGCCGTCCTCATCGCTTCCCCTTGTACAGCCCAGCGCGTCTCTCATCTCGAAGAGGACAACAGACGTCTAAAGGAGACTGTCGAGTTGCTACTCGACGAGTTCAATCATGTTCGTAATTCACAACGATCGGTGCGCCCTTTTTCATTGCTGGTCCGCACTGCTCATCCGTTGCAGGATGACCACACGCTGAAGCGACAACCCTCCTTCAAGTGGGCTCAGTATGTCAACCCTACAAAGTCGCCAACCAAACCAGAGCTAGAGTCTCCGAACCCTTCCCCTCATCAATCCGAACACGACATGTCGCAGGTCCGCCCGGCCCAGCCTCATCCAGCCCAAACGAGTGCCTCCACATCACAGAGAAACCCCGCACCCACCACTGCCGAATCTCCGGTTTCACAGCCATCATCGTCTACAAGAACAAATCGTCAAGAAAGCTCAGACAATCTCAAGAGCTTCAAAGTTAGCTTGGAAGACCCAACTTGGAAGGTTCTGCCAGCCGCGCTCAAGAAGTACAAGATCAACAACGACAATTGGCAAAACTATGCCATGTTCATATGTTACGGATCACCCGGTACTCCGCACAACCCCATAACACCGCCCCGAGTGACTCACAGCCAGCTTGACAGGGAACCGCATCGAACGATGTCTTAGTTATGATGAGAAACCTTTGCTTCTCTTTCAAAAACTAAAGGATGCCAAGAAAAACCCCGTCTTCATGCTCAAACATATCAAGGACATTCGTTCCCCTATCGCAGTCGCTCAGCAAAAACATGCCCTACGCAAGGCTTCCATTTCGTCCGAACACACAGCCAGCAACGGCGGCACTCCTAGCGGAACACCCTCCCTCTCCAACAAGCCTATTGCTGCCGGTCAGGGCAAAGCAATAGCCCGCCCTCCCAGGCTTGAGGTGAGTGACCTCTCGGCACCAGCCCCTCCCCTCACCGGCACTACGCCGCAAGCCGGCTGGCCCGAGGTCATGTCACCCGTCATTGAAAGCAAACCTGGTGAGGACGGTGTGAACAGCCGGGAGATCGCTTCCGCTCCGTCAGTCAGTTCGGCACAGAGCTCTTCCGATTTCACAAAGTCTAGAACGATAACATCATACGGGTCAACTGACGCAGAAAGCACCAAGAGGGAGATGCCCCCATCGATGGGCGTTTCATATGCAGTCGCGATCTACCCCTATATGGCAGAACAAGAAGACGAATTCGACGTTGTTGTGTGCGTATTCGTTTTTACTGATCCCATGCGTTGTCTCACCCCGGTGTCAAGTGGAGATACTTTTGTCATTCTTTCGCGAGCCCGTGGCTGGTGGGTGGTCCAACGAGACCCAACCGGCTCTGGTGTTGTCGACACCGACACCTCAAAACAAGGATGGGTACCTGCAGGTTGCCTGCTGGAAACAAATGTTCCGGTCGCATCAGCAATAGCCGAAGCAACAGCGGCAGCCAAAGCCTCCGGGTCATCGGATGCCTCGGAAAACAAGACGCCAATCTTGCCATTGAGCATTATATCAACGAGTTTCCCTGGCATTGCTTTGATGGACTACAAGAAGAAAGGGGAAGAAGAATTGGATTTGGCAAAGGACGATGCGTTGAGGGTGTTCAAGCGCTACAACCATTGGTCATATGTGTGTTTCTGCCACTCGGATGTCGCTACGGCTAATCATTTTTCATAGGCTGTCAAAGAGGACGGTGGCGATCGTGGTTGGGTGCCTTCTTGGTTCATCGGCAAGGTCCCCACTCCAGGTGGTGCTCCACCAACGCCGAGCACCAGCTCGACTCCTGCAATGAGTAACGGATCCTCTCTTGACGCCGATGTTCCGACCCAAAACCAGGTCTCACCCATGTCTTCTGCATTCCCCGCGCCAATGTAGAGGGACCGTTGACGAAGTGTACCACCATCCAGTGTATCTCTCTCTTGCTTTCTTTCCACTCATCTCTCCCACCTACTATCCATACGATGACAAGCGTTGGTCGCATCGCTATCTTTCGTTCATTGTTAATACTCACATACTCAGGTCGCATAATCATTCATTCCTTTTGCCTTGACACTACCACAATCCGCTTACGCATCTGTCATGAGACGCTTTCTTCCTGGGTTCAGATGATATGACGTAGGATGGGTATATCTGTCATCTTCATGTCAATCTCTTGCTGTCGTTAGTGCCTTGTACCATATCAATCTAATGGCCCTTGCTATGGACATGAGATGACTGATGCAATCTGTCCATTTCGTGGCGATCTACGGTACACGTTCCATCTAGATCAAATGATGGCACACTCGTTTGCTTTCTAGACGACCATTGCTCTCTTCATTGGTAAACCTTTAGCACCTTCATTAGTAGGGAGAGATACCACCCCGTTAGCCCAAAGACCTCCAAGCCTCCACTGAGGTGCGATGGTCCGTCTCTGTCACTCGACTTCCATGGACCGCCCTGTAGAACAAGGTCCGAAACGTCAATGGCCCAGTATGGCCTTCCTCCGCGGAATTCACGACGTTTGAGCCGAGCGCAAGAGGTAAAGGCTGTCAGGGGAAGATGAAAGATGGTTGCAACCTCGGGCTGGGATACCGTCAGCGAACTGAGGGATATAGATGGGAGCGGGATGTCAGCGTCGACCTCAAACGTATCCCGATTTTGATTGGTATTTTCAATCCTCGGATTGACTGTCAGCTCAGTGCTAGATAGTGGGGCTCCACGAGGATAAACAAACCCCTGAATACAACTTTCTCTCAACGGACCAAGTAGAACTTGGTAGAGAACGTACGACGTAGGGCCATACTCGGAGACCCCCGAGGCTCATTTCTGCGGGACCAAACTGTCCTATAACCTCGATCTGACCGGGAAGAATACCCACTTCTTCGTGCGTTTCCCTCAAGGCAGCGGCTAGGAATGATGCGTCTGTCTGGCAATATGCATGGGCGCCGAATGTCAATATAAAAAGACGGACCACTACCTTGTCTACTCTCCCGCCAGGAAAGCTGCGGACCGACCGAGTTGAGCCGAATAGTAGACAAGCATCGCGCCGCGCTCACCTGACTTCACCGGCATGGGACCTGAGTTTTCCTCTGACCTCGAGCAGCACGCCAGGCGTGCCATTCACATTGCAGAATGGAACAAGAACGGCTGCGTGTGTTTCTGATGGATCCGGGGCGATGCCATCCTGGTTTGCTGCTGCAAGGGCACCCTCGACGGTTGCAAGCGAGGCACGGGCGAAGGGTGCGGTAAGTGAAATAAGAGAGGAGGATGGGGAGGTACCCAGCGCCGCCGCCGTTGCGGTCATGAACATTCTGGACAACATATTGCCATGCTCTATTTGCGGGTGAATGGTGGACGCCGGGAAGGGGTTTCGAGTTATTACAATTAGGTTACGAAACGGTTACTTTGCATCATCGACAATACATGGATGCTGTCGAAAGGGCCAACGCCGAACGTCAGAAGAAATGGTCACTTTCGTCCGCTCGTGCTTGCCGTGCCATCTTGACCGTTCAACAGGATAAAGGACCAGAAAATCGGTGAAGGTACCTATGCCGTGGTGTACCGGGGTACGTCGTGTCGTTGTGTCCGCGTACATCCCAACGCATTCTACATCAACAGGTCGCGAGGCATCTACCTCGAGAAAGGTTGCCATCAAAAAGATAAAGGTGGGGCAATTCAAAGATGGCCTCGACATGTCTGCCATTCGCGAAGTCAAGTACCTTCGCGAGCTACACCACCAAAACATCATCGAGGTAACACATTCCCCTCCTATCTTCCTTTGTACAACGCCGCATGTCCACCCTCAGCTCATGGATGTATTCTCTTCGAAAACAAACCTCAATCTCGTCCTTGAGTTCCTGGACACCGACCTTGAAATAATCATCAAGGATCGTACTCTCGTCTTTTTGCCCGCAGACATCAAGTCGTGGATGGCAATGACCTTTCGCGGACTCGAGTTCTGCCATAGGAATTTCATTCTCCACCGGGTGCGTTTCATCCATCACGCTGCGTAGGGCTATCCTGTATTCGTTATACAACGTCGTGTGGCTCACGCACGCTCGTGACATCTATAGGATTTGAAACCCAATAACTTGCTAATTGCTTCTGATGGGCAGCTCAAGCTCGCCGATTTTGGTCTCGCAAGAGACATTGCAGACCCCGGATACAAAATGACATGTCAGGTCATCACTCGGTTCGTTCATATACCTAATCTACCTAGTCACAGTCTCACTTGTCCTGTGTCAGTTGGTATCGTCCACCTGAACTCCTGTTTGGCTGTAGATACTACAGTACCGCGGTTGACATTTGGTCTGTTGGGTGTATCTTTGCGGAGTTGATGTTGCGTACCCCATATCTCCCGGGCGAATCAGATATGGACCAACTGAAGACTATCTTCCGAGCTCTCGGAACGCCAACAGAGGATGATTGGCCAGTAGGTGCTTCACTCTTTTTGTCGTGTTATAGCTGACGACGCGTCCGTCTAGGGCCACACGAAACTCCCGGATTACGTTCCTGTAGGACAGTTCCCTCGTACTCTCCTTCGCGACCTCTTTACCGCGGCATCCGGAGATGCGCTCAATCTGCTGAGTAGATGTCTGACATATGAGCCGCGCAAACGGATCGGAGCCCGAGAGGTTTGTCTTTCTCTTTAAGGGTCTTCACGCGGGGTCTTCCCTGAATCTCGTGTCTCATACAGGCTCTTCACCATGCCTACTTTACGTCCCTCCCTTACCCGACACATCCGTCGAAACTTCCAAAACCCGCATCGGCTCAGTCCCGACCACTGGAAGAAGTAGACGGAAATGTGGAACCATTGGCATCTAGCCCAAGGGTTAAAGCCGCTCCGTCGAACAAATTGAAACGCAAACACTCTTCCCCGATAGACGGTTTGCGACCGTTGGCACGCAAATTAGATTTTGGCCAAGTGTTGTGATGATCTCTCAGTCCTTACACATGCCGTAGGACAATTCCTTTGCATGGTGTGCTGTAGATATGTATTGCCGAATTCCAGTGGTATTGTGTGGAAGATGGCCTGAATTGGGAGTAACAAAATAAAAAACACATCCACACCAGGGTACCTAATATAATGTAATATATTTTAACGAGGCGCATCGCAAACGGAGCATTTGTCTGCAGCACTCGCCGGATTGGAGAGTGAACAGACAGAACACATCCATGTACCCTTCTCAGGTTTGGGTGGTGGTGTTAGGCCCGCCGCGGACCAGTCAAAGCTCTTCGACGCAGTGGGTCGTGGTGATGTTATGACGGGGGTAACAGAGGCTGGTGCATGCATGGGTGAAGAGGGGGAAGTATTTGTAGGCACTTCTCGAGGAGCGTCACAAATTGTACACTTTTCCTCAGCACTCGTAGGGTTGGAAAGTGAACAGACAGAACATATCCATGTACCCTTCCCGAGCTTGGGCGGTGGTGTTAGGCCCGCTGCAGACCAGTCAAAGCTCTTCGACGCAGTGGGTCGTGGTGCTGTTACGGCGGGAGTAGCAGAGGTTGGTGCAAGCACGGGTACAGAGGGGGAAGTGTTTGTAGGCGCTTGCCGGGGAGCGTCACAGATTGTACACTTTTCCTTTGCATCTGCGGGGTTCTGAAGGGAACAAGTGGAACAAGTCCACGTTTGTGCGGAAGCAATGGGGGCTTTCATCCCAGCTGCAGTCCAATTAAACCCGTTCATAGCCCGTACTGACGTGATGGAAGGGGGGAAGTCGTAAACGGGCAGGGAAGTGGCAGCCAAAGTAAGCACACTATTACGTGCTGTGGTCAAGCTAGGGCCAGCGGGAGAAGAAAGGACTGTTCCAACAGAAAACGTATATTTGGGTAGTTCGTCGATGCTCATTGCAAGAGCTTCCTTCTTCGGTGATAATTTGGCTTTAGTTGGTGCGGCCGTGGTTTCAGGGATGGTGGATGACACAAGTAGGGGCGCAAAAAGTGGTGGTACTGCCACAGCATCCGGGTTCTTGACCTCTACTTTGTCCGCATGGAAGCTGTACCGAAGCTTGGAGGGCTCCTTTGGCGCGGAAGTCTTCAAACCACTAAATACTGATTTGGTGACAGATGGCGGGGACAGTGTCGCTGCTGCTGCCGCTGGAGGCGGCTTACTATTAAGGTGGGCAATGTCATCGACAGGTTCAATGATCTCCGCTGGTCGTACAATTGAATCGAACGGACCCCCGTCATCAATTTCTTGGGTCGGAGCTACTGACTGCGTAAGTGGGGTTTTACGCCGTTTGGAAGGACTCTCTTCACTGTCCAGGATGGCACTTGTCTCGGCGATATTGAAAGTCGACCGCATTGCATGCGAAGGGCCATTGAGAGCGGATGAAGCTGCACTATTCGGGACTTCTTCCGCGCGAGTGAGTTTTTCTACTTCAGGTGGCGGTCTCGAGCGTTTGGTACCCTGTGAGAACAAAGAAAAAATGAGGCAGTTAATTATGTTCGTCGAAGAAGTAACCCCACCTTAGGAACGGTGGCTTCAATAATAGCTTGCGCGGATATCTCTTGCTCTTCCTTTGGTTTCTCGGCAGGCTTGGCGGTGGGTCTGGGTCGTTTGATCGTGGGCTTCCTCACTGGTGCTGGAGGCTTGACGGGACTAGCAGTCTGATACGGATTCGAGACGTCTGGTCTCTTTGTGGGTGTCACCTCTTTGATGAGCTCCGTCATGAAATCGGCTGCTCGGGTGGGTCTAGATGGCGGGGAAGCATGCGGCGGTGAATCGCTCTCCTTCCACGTTTGCCGCAAGGGAGATGGGATGGCCGGCGTGGTGGGTTTCAGCCCACCAGTCCGAAGGCGGGGTGGCGGAACGTTTGCCTTTGGTGTGACCGGCTGCGGGGAAGCGAGTGGGGAAGAAAAGATGGTTTTACCATTCACAGCGGTCCCAGAAGGGCCAACGGTGTGGCGGGAGGGCGGAATAGGAGACTCAGGTACTGAGCTTGGGAAATTGATAGTCGAGGTAGAGGGCACCGCAGGTTTTTGAGGCGTCGAGAACTCGGCCTCGTCACCCACACGCCGTCGCTTCGTGTCAGTTGGCAGCGGTGTCTTAGGGGGTGACAGCCTAATTCGATGTTGCTGCGGACGAGGGGCAAAACCAGGAGACTGGTACCGATTGCGGGGACGCGAGCTCCCTGCTCCCTGCCATCGATACACGCCATTGGGATTCCTGGACAGGGTTTTGCGGGGCGTTTCAATACTGCTAGCGCCCTGACCGTGATTTGGCGACGGGCCGCGTGATGGTGACACGGAAAATCGAAACGGTTCAGGTTTGTCAGAAACAAGCGACGGCCCTGGATCAACAAGGTGTTTGTAAATACATGCCAATGCAACAAACGCTAGGCATACCTTGTACACTTTTCTGGATATAATCTACGATGCCTGCTGCTTCAAATTCATTGAGAGGCTGCCCCGCTTTCTCGACCAAAAACCTCGTCACTGGCTCGAGGTTCTTGGCTAAGGATGCACTGGATGAGAAAGCGGTAGGCGAAGGTGTATTCAAAGAAAACGGCCGGTTTGGGAATGGCTGTGGAACATGACCTGAACTTGCAGTTAAACCGTTTGTTGCCAACGGCCTTGGTGAATTAGGTGACAGCTAAGTGAGGATTGAGCGATCTTGAACTCGAAAGGACGTATGTCGGATACATGCCTGGTGTTCGGGTGGCGGTGGTGGCGGCGGTAAGGGTTGTGGTGGTGAGAAGCGACGAGGGGGAGGACCTTGCTCGATCTCGCCGTCTGACGGACCTGACATGTCAGAATCGTCTGGTTCATTATTCCCTCCAAAGGGATTTAGAAAGCTGATAAGTCCAGAAAGACTCCAAAGCTAGAGGGCCTGGTTCAGCGCAAAGGTTTCGTGACGAACGATGCACACACTGATTTTTTTGATGGATGAACCTTGCTTGACTTGGAAGGTCGCGCGTACGGCGAAGAGAGGTTATTTCTGATGGCGCGCCGGTCGTTCCGTCTGACAGCGCTCATCACAGAATGGCGTTTGGGTCGACGGGGCGAAGAATGAGGCGACCTGGACTTGTCGAGGATGAAGTAATAGAACAAGATACGAGAACAATGATCACGACAGGGAATAGCGGGTTTAGGGCCGGACCCCGTCAGACTCTGAATTTTTTGTTTACACTTTCTTGTTCTACAGACAACACAATGCCTGACAAGGTCGTGAAGACGCCTTACCCGCTCATCGACGCGGACCCGCACTTCTCCCGTGTCGTTCGTTATTTCCGTCCTTCCGACTATGCGACTTGGGCTGCAGCAACTGGGGCGTTTCCAGCAGCCTTGTACTTGTGGAGTATGCACCAAATTCTCGATACCATGCCCTTTGTAATGCCCTCGCAGACATGGCCGACCCATTACCACCCAACGTCCGCCTTCGCACAACCCTTCGCCTTGGCGGACTTATGGGTTTCATAGGCGGGTTTCTTTTTGCATACCAGAACTCGAGCTGTAGGCATTCCCTCGGCATTCACCGGAACCTGATCTGACATTAGACCAAGTGCGATTTTGGGGTTGGTCAGAAAATAAGCGTGAGGAAGAGCAGGACTTGGCCGAGTTGAAGCAACGTGTTGCTGAAGGCAAGCCTCTGCACCCCACGTCTTCCCAACCGCAGTGGATACAAGATGTTGCCTACCGCAACTCCGCATGGTCCCAACTCAAATTCCGTAAGTACCCGCTCTGTCGTCCATTACCTCTGGGTTTAAATCCCCCGCTTCCAGAGGCATTCCCGATGTGAGATTTACTGTCCATGTCTGCAATGCAGTTCCCAAACCTCCACAGGTTCAACTTTGTCAACCACCAGCATCATGGTACAGACCCCGTCAAATATGGCATCGGGGAAAAGGAGTTGGTTTGAATAGAGCCTCACGGCTGAACGCTGCACCATTCGTGACTGGTGATATTGATTATTGACTCACATTGAATGACGATCTTCCACCAGCAACAATGTGTCAACTCTCCGAACGCACAATCTTGTTCCAACTCATATTCTCTCTCAGCTCTCTAGCAGAAAGTTCCCCACCACTTCCATATACTTTTCTGTCTCCTCCAGCTGTGGTACGTGGGCCGAGTCGCCAAATTGAGACCATCGGACTTTGGAGATGTTGCAGAAATATGGTGCAACTGCGATATATCATGTGCTTCGTCGTAACGCCCATTTAGAAGCAACGTAGGAGTGTTCGCCTTGTGGAGGTCATCGACAATGCTCCAAGTTCTGAGCGAACCAACGATGTGGAATTCGTTTGGACCGTTCCAAGCAGGACCAGGACCCATCAGGGAAGTATAGTCGACTCTTACATGGTCGCGTACACTGTCGGGTCCTTTTCCAACCACACCAAGGTAGCCTTGAGTGATTGAGGCAAAGGTTGCAATTTGCAAACGAAACGGGCGTAGAAGACCTGAGTTCCTTTAAGGTATACTTCGTCCGCAGTGGTGCTATCCGCCTCATGCTTATCGAGTGTATCCTGGATTTCCTGAGGCAACTGACACCTCAGGAGGGCTGCTCCCCCTATCCATAATTTCATGCTCGCGGGAGAGTTAGCAATGACAAGCTTGCGCAGTCCATGAGGCTGCTGGGTTGCAAAGACTGCGGCAAGCATTCCTCCCCAAGATTGACCCGTAATCTTCATGGATTCAAGAAATTGTGGAGTTCGGTGACGAATAAGTCTGTGGTCCAGAAACCTGTATCGCCATTTTTCTCAGGGAGATGGGTGGAACGACCGTTTCCGAGCCGGTCACGAAGGGATGGAATAGAGGGCAGTCGATTTGGCGATGATTTCCAGGTACCCGTGTGTACCACACGGACCACCGTGGAGGACGATGAGAGGGCGGATACCAGACTTGAAGTCACCAGTGTACTTGTACCAGGTCTTGCACGGCTTTCCCGCAGCTGGGGCGTCAAATGGTGCCTCCTGACAAATTTGGGAAGGTGACAGAAGACATTGCATACATTGGGGGGGGATCTGAAGAGCGAGATAACATTATAACTCTTAGTGACAACAATTAAAGGTATCTGAATAAGCTCACTCACCTTTTTTCTCTCCAATGGGAAAGGACTATTAAACTGCAGCCCAGCTGTTTATCAGGAGTAGAGCAATAATACAGCGCAGATCACGGCTAAATGAAAATGACCGACCACAGGAAACACTGGTTGTACACGAGGAACAGTACTCAGCAGCGTAAATGGCGGCCAAGCCACAGCCGGGAATTCAGATTGCTAGCGTGACAATATAATAAAAACCTGACTCGGAGAAGGAGAACTGATAAGCTTTGGATAAAGTGACAACTCCACGTGACCCAAATCGCATATCGATGTTCAAGTCCGTTTTGTATCCGCAGGTTCTCGCATTCTAGCCAAATTCCACCGTCAATGCCAGTCGGTCTAACGCTGTATGACGTGCTTGGAATATCAACCGATGCGACCACGGAAGATGGTTCGTCCGTTTTTGCTTGACGTGTTCACCAGCTTGTTCTCACTAATTTGGGCAGTGAGGAAAGCATACAAAACAAAGGCGCTCGAAACGCACCCGGATAAGCTTGAGCCAACAGCGAGCGATCGTGAGAGGAGGGCTGCCGAAGGCAAGTTCAGAAACGTATGAACCTCATGCAGTTACGCGTTTACATTGTGTGCTCTAGCGCTTATGCTGAACATCTCCAGGTGTGTGAAGCATTTCAGGTTTTGAGTGATCCGACAAAGCGCAAGGTCTGCTCAACGTGTCTACGATATCTGTGTTTGTTGACGAGGGCTGGGTCAGGCGTACGATGAACGCATACAACGCGCTCAGCTGAACAAGAGGGCTTGGGACGACGACCGCGAGAGGCGAGTTAAAGAACGCGAAGAATGGGCGCGACTGGCCAAAGAACGAAGTGAAGCTCGGATAAAGGCACGCGCTGATTTGTACGAGAACATCCGCAAGATCAAGGAGAAGGAGGAAATGCATGCAAAGCTGGTGGATGAATTCTACCAGGAGCTTTGCGATCGGAATCCGGAATGGGAGATCAGGAAACAAGAAGTTCTCAAGGTGAACTGATTTTCTTGGATTTCAGCAATGTTCTTATAAGATCGCCATTGCAGCGGAGAGAGATGCGGGAGAAGGCCCAGTCGTCCACGCAACAGGACTCGACTTGTTAGTGGCACTTTCTTTTTTATGGTGGTATCCTTATTTTACTTTGCCGGAGCTGTGTGCATTTCGGACTCCCTGTTGTACTATATTCCCCTTCGTTTGCGTCACGACTACCCGTCATTTACATTGCTGTGGAGTTTCTAGTTCTGTACTAGCGATACCTTGCTACTCTTTCGTTACCTATTATCCGAATCAGATCAGGATGCGAATGGCCGACTCAACCAGCTCACCAAACTACCCGACAAGCTTGGCTAGCCTGCTTTGGGCGATCCGCCCAACGTCCTCGACCGCCCTGTCGAGTTCCCGACGCCAAACGTGACCGTACCTCTCGACAGGCGAGAAAAACTCTATGGATGGCTCGTCCGGGGATAGAGAATGTGGGATGTCGAGCTTGTCCTCCATCTCTTCTGCGACTACAGCTCGGCTTCGACCATTGACGAACGTGATGTATCGTAGCCCAGGATATACGTGCTCATAGCACACATTCAAATGTGCAAGGCGTGCGAGGACCTCTGGAGGGGTTGGTTGTGAGGCGCTTCCGCTCTGTTCTTTCGAACTGATGACAGAGAGATTCTTCGTCTCTCCGATCCTGGGGTGCCCTCCGACGAACCGAGCTTGAAGTTCTGAATCCCAGCTCCGAATAACATCCATGGACTTCCTGAGGATGCTCTCGATATCGGACGGAAACCAGGGCTTGTCGTGCTGAGTAGCGAGCAGCTCTGGGAACAGATGTTCGGCGAGGACATCCGAGTATTCGAAGAGGGAAACCAGGACGCCTTTGAGCGCCTGCTCAGGATCCTGCCCAGTGGACATTTCTAGTGGGCAACCGATTTGCAGCTGATGGACTCAGATCTAAGGCGGCCCCCTCCCGGACCGACGGCACTCTCCGCCGCCTTGTCGGATGTGGAGACAATAAAATTCTCTGAGAAATAGGCACTTCGCATCCCGTCCCTCACCCCACGCAGCTTGCTATGCCCCCGCCTTTTGTCCTGCGCTGGGGCATCATCTCCACTGGCAAGATTTCCGCCGCTTTCGTAAGGGTAAGTGACCACAACGTCAATCTTCGTCCATTTCACTAAGGAGTCACCGATAGGATATCCTCGTCGATCCGAAGACGTAGGCAGAATTCTCTGGATAACACGTGGCCTCCTAACCTGTTCCCTCAGTCGTAATGTCCATGACATAGTGCACAAAGTGACCGTCGTTGGCTCTCGGGACGTCCACTCGGCAGTCCGGTTTATTGCTGAACACGCAAATGGACACCCGTCCATCACGGCATATGGCAGCTACGCCGAGGTCTATGCGGATAGTGTAAGTACTTGTCTCCGCCTCGCAGCGTAAAACACGTCGATTCACACAAAGAGATCGCATAGAACGTCGATGCCATCTACATTGGTGTGTGGTGATATTATTTAGTTGATTACAACATCCCTCAGTACGATGAACACATCAGGCACTCCCCACACATTGCACTACGAAAATGCTCTGGATGGTATCAGAGCGAAGAAGCATATACTCTGCGAGAAGCCGGTCACATCGAATGCTGCAGAACTCCGGTCCCTCTTCGCAGCCGCGAAAGAACATGGCGTTTTCTTCATGGAGGCCCTCTGGACAAGGTTCCAGCCACTCGCACTCGAGGTTAAGAAAATTGCGGAAAGCGGAGTCCTGGGAAATCCCGTCGCATTATCGGCTGACTTGTCTGAGGATTTCGGACTGAGTAGTGAGTAGCGGTGATTGCATTTATCAGGTCGCTAATGATGAGCTCGTCGCAGAACTCCCAATGCCTCACCGAATTCTTAACCCTCTGCTGGGAGGTGGAGCGCTGCTCGACCTGTAAGTAGTACGATTCGCAAAAGACATAGGCCATCTCACTTATTTGTTGGGATCTAGTGGTCCTTACCCATTGGTCTGGGTACATTTAATCACGTCCCAATCAACGCACCTAGTCTCATCGCGTTTTACAGGCCATTCTTGCACTGTACGAGCACCCGTCCAACAAAGGAGCGAAGCCCTTCAACGTCACAGGCACTATGCTGAAAACGCCGCTGACGGGAGTCGATCGCAGTACTTCTTTCACCGTCACCTTCTCGCCCGACTCACCTTCTGCTCTGAATACACTCGCAGCACAGGCAGTGTTGAGCTGCAATATTAATGTGGCACCCCACCAGACCGGTGTCTTCATTCGATACGAGCACGGAACGATCGCCATTGCCCCACCCATCTATTGCCCAAAGTCTTTCACAGTGCAATACTACCAGGAGGGGAAGCCAGGGACGGTCGTGAAAGAAGAGACAAGAAAGTTCGAATACGTCGGAGTTGGGTGGCACTTTGAGGCAGATGAAGTCGCACGATGCATTAGGGATGGGAGGGCACAAAGCGACCTTTGGGGACATGATAAGAGTGTGCTGGAAATGGAAATCTTTGACGAGGTAAGATAGTGAGTGGGGACCGTTTTCACTTGACTGGGCATCTGTGATTATAGGTCAGGCGCCAAGGCGGTTACGATTTCCCTCCTGGAGTTGAGAAGGTCATTGAGTGATTAATGACTCACGTTGGTCTACACGACGACGACCCGCCCGCGTGCAGGGACACTTGTACAGTAGTCTGTGGGATATTTCTCGGAATTAAAGTACCAAGAGTACGAGAGAGTGCCAGTGACGTGTTGGAGGCCAGGTTTTCAATACTATGTAGACGAGACAGTATCTGTGGAAGTGTCTTGCAACACAGATATTTATTTGCCAACTGCCAGTGCAGATTCAGCCTGAGCCAGCGCCACCGGGACCCACATTCAGGTCTGCCAGTGATGCTCGACAAGCTCAACATTTCGCTGGAGCCGCACCTCCGAGATGCATTGGAAACTGTTTTACGCATTCTGCCTGAAGAAACCTCCCAGAAACTGACCCTCTGCTTGTCACCCAAAACAGATGTGACACTTCCGCCAGTTATCTCATACCAGCTCATCCTCGAGATATCAAAGTGGTGCCAGACTACGCATGGCAAAGCGGCGTTGCAATCTCGTTCACCACCCCTCGACCCACAGTCCTTTACGATGGTGTCGTTGCTTGCAGGCACCCGCACCTCCCCCGAAAAGCATTTCCCTCCCTACGCAGCCAAAGACCCGGAAGGAGAGCAACATCTGCAGACCAAGGATAGAAAAGCCCTCGCTACTTTGGTTAACGCTGTCCTGAGCGTCATCGGAACTGGAGTCACGACTTGGTGGGCCGGCGAACATACAGGAATGCAACTCGAATGGGTCTGCCAACTCTTCTATTTCTATTTCCGCGCGGTATTGACACGGTTGTTGACAGCGCGCTCTATTGGCTGTGTGTGCGGCCCTAGTTGTCGCCTTCGCTGAGGTCGTACTATATGTGATTTGGGACTCCCAACAGACGTCACGCCCGCACCGGCGCACACGTCCCGCTGCCGTGGTTCAGCACAAGGATATTATCCTGGAAAGCAGTAGCGACGCCAACACGGTTACGCGGGTGTCCGGCACAACTACCGGAGACACGAATCTGCGGCATCGGACTACCGTGTCAACGACGGTCACGGAATCGTGACCCGTGGATATTCTTTACCAAGTGTTCTAGAATCGGAAGATCGGAATAGCACTTCCCGAGTCACTTCCTGTACGGTGGAAACGATAGAATCTGTTTCATCGTATTTTAGGTTCCGAAGAGTAAGCACCGGAGTCGAGCTGTGCTATGTGCCAGCCTTGTTCAGCCACCAGCGTGTTGGGCTAGGATCGGGTCTGTCCCTCCTATCGAATTGAACCAATCAAATTCGTACAGGTACGATGCGTCCAGTCCTCATCCCTTCTTTCCCTTCTTTTTCTTGTTGGCAGGTATGGAAGGAGGTGGTAGCTCGATAGTGCCTCCGACTGCCTCGCCTTCAGCGCCTTCACCCTGTTCGATCTTCGTGCGTGCTTCTAAGAAGAACATGACATCCCTGAGCTGATCTTGTAGTTCGGATATCTTCACATCTTTCCCTTGGATCTGGTTTTCTGAGAGTTCCACCTTTTCCTTCATCTTTCCTAAATTCCTCAGTAAACCCTCACCAACGGCCTTTTCCTCCTTGAGTTCTTTCTCGAATTTCCGAGCGAGCTCGGCAGCTTTATCTGCCCTCTTCTCCACCCTTTGCTTTTCTCGATACATTGCTTCTAGTTTCTCCTCCTCTTCGCGGCGGCGCAGCTGTTCCTGTGATAATGCTTCGGCCCTTCCTTCTTCCACCTCACGGCCGAGTTTCTGTACCATGTTCTGCAGCTCCTTAACTTGGGCCTTCAAGTCGGTGATTTGTTCGTCATAGAAAGATCGTTGGGAGTCAAGTTGAGATGTAAGCAAATATGAATATTCAATGCCAATGGCCTCTATTTTTTCCGCGCTTAGAGCATCGGCGTGACTCGGTCCCCGTGCATCGTCGACATCTCTTGCATTCGTGCCCATGGAAGAAGAGGCGGAGGGAAGCTCAACCAGCTTTCCATCTGCCTTGTTTTGGATAAGTCGGTGGACATACCCATCACCGGCATAGTCCCAGACACGCTGCGTCTCCAGTTCAAGGGCATAGAGATGTGTTGTATTTTCATAATGCGCATGCGCATGCGCACGACCATAGCGGCCACAGCCAATATTCCCGCAAATGAGACATATCCAAAGGTTTGTTGTGGAAGGGCAGTCAGCGCAAGTTGAAATGGACGGTGTAGTTGCATTCGCGAATGGAATAGTGCGCGAACGCGATGTAGTGGGGTGGGAGGACAGCAACGTCTGAGAGTACCGACAAACGGGACATCTATAAACAGCTGTGAATTGGCTTGAAGGACATGCAGAAGAGTCCACGGACCGACTGTCTCCCCATTTGCTGAGGCACATGCAATGAAACGTGTGGGAGCAAGGAACGGTGATCAGGCCCGTGACTGCGGCATCCATTCTTTCGAGGCATACGGGGCATGTTGGAAGTTCGTACACCAACGACTGAGGTGAACCCAACCGAGATATCGCCGCGGATACAGAGTCGTCGGTATCAATTTGCACAGACAATACACGTACAACATGACATATCTCAGGCTAGAAAACGAGCTTGAGATGTTTCTCTACACATGCACTGATAAAATCATACTTACGTCCATCGAGTTGAATGGCCTGCCATTATATGCTTCTATAAATTCCGTCGTTTCTTCTGACCGTCGAAACCTAATGAGAGCCATGGAACGATTGGGCACAGAGTCCCTATAGGAGTTTACTGAGTCATTATGAGCCGGAAGTAAGACCGCAGAATGGACACCGACCGAACCAGGCGGAGATGAGCCATTCCTTCCGAAGCTGGTGCTACGAATGCAAGGAAATCGGAGGGTGTCATCCACGATGGAACAGCAAGAACGCCTAGAGTAACACCATCGCCGTGATCCAATTCTCGTTCCGGGGGTAAAGATGCAAGTTTATCGGCATCCGGCTGTCTGTCACAGTCGCGGTAAACATGGACAACACCCTCTGGCAAGTTGGTAGAGCCGGACTTGGTGCGAGAGTGTGGGACAAAGGTTGCGGTAGCTGGCCCTGTCAGCAAAACATTCTAAACACTGTCAAGATCATTGCTGGTTACGCGTACCCCTAACATTCTCATTCGTTTTGCCGGCATAGGCAGACATGTTCTCAAAGTCAATCCAATCCAGGCGGATGGGTCCAAATCTGTAGTCCTTGTGGATGGGATTGAAGGTTGCGTTCCTTCTCGAGGTTGGCTTGGCCGGCTGAGACGGGAGACGTCCAAACACTGATGTCGGTAGAAAGGTGTCGACGGCGGGAGGATGGGACTGAGGTACCTCCGTTTTTCTCTGCACGACAATTCGTACGTGATAGCCACGCATCATGTAAATTTCGGAGTGTTCAAGTGACAGTCAAAATATCATAACCAAGCTTCATCATGGACCGCGATACGAGCGCATTCACTCCCAATGCAAAGTTTTGCAGAGCCTGCGATGCATTTCTCGCTGGGAAGAGTGCAAATGATACGACCCTGTCCGAGCTGGATAGTATTGCTAGAGATCTTGCTCTAGACCAGAGTCTCAGGCATGTGTCTCCCAAACACTTCATCAAGTAGCTAACTTTTGGGACAGGGTACAAATGGGCACGAATGACCCATCGATTTGGCCCCCTCTCTGCCAGACATGGAACAGATTGGCTAGACGAGTCACATCTCACGAGGTCGATGCATCAACTCGATCTCTTGCAATGAGCTTCGCGAAGTTCACCAGAAACCTCGTCGCTGCTGTACCGAGCAATCAGCAGAATGCATTGTGAGCCTAGAAAACAACTTCCGTGACAGTAAGACCCATTCGAAGCCCCCAAGTACGAACGAACCTTTTCTGCGGCGCATCCTCTACGTTTATAGTTCCTGGGCGGCGACACAGGATTCACAATGTGAGCGAAACTTCTTCATAGAAGAAATGTAGCATTCATATCCGGCACAGCGCATGCGGCCACACGTATGTTGATCCAGACGCTCTCAAATATGGTGACCTCAAATGATGACCTTATGACACGTTTGTGGGGCACCTACTTGAACTTGCCGGAAGAACAGGTTGTGTTTATGTGAGCTGTGGGGGATTGCTGTGTTGCTTTCTCCCCTGACCTCCTGAAGTCGACTTTTGGGTTCGCCAGATACTCGAACAGTCTTATCTCTCCTCGTGCTTTTGGTCAATTGTGTACACGAGAGCAACCATCGGCGGTGCGCAGCTTATGGTCTTACCGTTCTTGGTCTTACCCCCCGCCAAAAAAGAGAATTGCTTGTAGAGACGCAAGTTGGTGCTAGATTATGCATCGCGCTCTTGGATCGTATGGCAACTCTACATGACGCAGAGGAATCCGGCGATGAGGGAGAAGCATTTGATCACATGTGAACCCGGTATACTCGTTACCCTGTACTACATACTGAGTGACTTTTCTAGGTATCACCTCTTTGCGCATTTGTTCGATGGTGGATATGCTCCAAAATTGTATGCCAACGTAAAAGTGTATGTTTGCCTTCTGCTTTCTCGAGCAATAATTGATACTAGTATACTGCAAGTCCAGATGAAATCATAACACCTCACCAAACCATACTACTCAAGCTATTAGACTCGTATCTCCACTCCTCGCACTCGCCGACGGTACTCGTGGACATGTGTCCTATGCTAACTGCATGCTTCTTTGAACTTTGCACGTTTTCTATCCAGGCGGTAAAGAACTCAATTGGGACAGATGATGTGGCTGGGATTGACAGCGATTTGTCTTGCCGTGGCGACTTCAATCTCCTCCTACCGAAAGCATGCGAGGCACTTGTCCTCGTGACTCAGTGCCTTGTCAGTGTCATGCTCGAGTTTGAAGAAAACAGAATCGGAAGGCGCTCGAAAGAGGAGTTGTTACTGCTCATTCGAGGTGCGATCTCGCCCTTCGGTCAAGACATAACAGTATGCACGATAGGCGAGTGCGTACCCAATGCCAAATTACACTGGCTAGACCGAGATACCACCAGAATTGCTGCGGCTTCTGGATATTTTCCTCCCGCGGATTAATTTCGGGAAACCAGTCCCATCTTCCAAGGCAACCCAAAGAATCCCCAATGCCACAGACCCAACGGGGTTCTCGTACGTGAAACGTGATCTCGTTCGTCTGCTGGGCATTTTGTGCCACAAAGACAGAAAGATACAAGATTCCATTCGCAATTGTGAAGGTATCACAGTGATCATGAACATGTGTGTCACGGATGAACGTAATCCCTGTGGGTTGCCAACTCACCCCGTTCTCTCGGAATAACACGATGATTAGATCTGCGTGAACACGCTATACTCACCCTTCATAATCTCCTGGAAGATAACGAGGAGAACAAGACCATAGTGAACAGTATCCAGCCTTCTGAAAGGTGGGATCAAGACGGAATGTTGCAGAGGTAATGATCGTGCACTGAAATATTAATGACACTTACAAGTTAAGGACAAATCATCTAACTGCATTATTCATTTTCGTCCTCTTGAAAGGTTAATGTTCTCTTTGTCTTTCGCGCACTCGAACCAGCCTTGCGTACCCTATGCTCTTCCTCTTCCTCCTCGCTTTCCACATCCATATCACGGCTATCATCGCCAGCGGACTCGTGACTCATTTTCTTCCGCTCTTCCTCCTGCTGTTGATCGATTTTTGCATCCAAGCGATCTAAAGGATCCTCTTCCTCTTCTCCACGGCGGCGTCGCGTCCTGCCTGAACCTGCCCCAAAACCTCCTTCCTCGTCTGACTCATCAGCAACCAAGAAATCGTCTTCCTGATACTCCCCACCCTTGCGTGTTTCCGCTTTTCGTTTTGCAGCACGCGCGTCATCTTCATCCTCGGAGCCTTCGTACTCCGGCTCTTCATCGTCTGTCCAAACATCATGCCCTGCGCGCTTCCTTTGGCCGGAGCTCCGTTTTCTGCGCAAACCCAATCCTGCTTCATCCATTTTCTTTCTGGATTTCCTGGCAGAAAGTTTTAATAACTCTTGTTTTTCTCGTTCAGGGTCCATGGTAGGTTCGGGAGCCATGCGCAATCGTGCAACCTTGCTATGCTTTTGGCCTACTGCGCGGACTAGCATGCGATGTGTTTCAGACTGCATGCCAGTCGGTCGCAAGGTCATGTAACCAGTTATGATGGCTTCTGCTTGAAGGACCTCTGACCTCTTGTGCTGCGCAACAAGATATGTTAGACCCTGAGGTTTCGAGTTGGGTGGTTGAGATGTAGATGAAGTACTCTGAAAAGCCAACTGTGGGCCTCCGATGGACTGACGAATGACGCCGCCAGAAGTGTCGATGGTCTGGTTGATGTCAAAAAGCTCTTTTCCTAACCGGAGACTCAAAGAACCATCAGACCAACGTATGATTCGACTATTTGATTGGCGTCTCTAAATTCTGTATAAAACGATGTTTGCATTTACATGAGAAGATGGGTACTCACGTCTTGACCAAATTCGTCCTTGATCCACCTCCATCGCACGGTATTTTCTACCTTGAGCTTTACGGACATGCTTTTCTCGCGAAGACTCTCATTTGGGTGGGAGTCTTCTTCATCCTGTTCCGGACCCACATAAGTGTCGGGATGAAATGGCTTTGAGTCCACTTTGACGAAATTGGGTACGCGAATGACCCAGTGCTGGACAGCACTAAGTGCTATGTCATACGATGAAATAGTATAATTTACATCACCGTCAGAGGTCCTTGGGATTGGAATATTTGGTATGGAAACGTGGGCAACCTCTGCCTCTGGGACTACCTGGGCCTGCTCGTCGTCTTCCCTGTATTCTAACGCCATTCGGTGGTCCTTTTCCGTCTGGGAAAGTTCATCAGAGTCGTACCCTGATCCTACAGGTGTAGCAGCTAGGCTGCTGCATACGTGTGGTATGAGCACAGGGGATTGTATTACGCGACAACCGGAGAACGTACGTTTCGGATTTGACCTGTTTAAACTCGTCAGCCTCTGCCTCTTGTCCAAAAAGGTCGTCCATGGGCTCGTCTCCGCCATCCCGGTGCAACATAGACTGACTCGGTTCCTCCTTGACGTGTGGTTCGTCTCCCGGTATTTCCATGTCGACGTCTTGGTCACGAGGAAGAGAAGATAGCGAAGAGGGATAGCTTCGGCTGTAGCGCACAGGTTCTTCGAGCGCACCTGCCAGCGAGGACATGATTGGAGCAACGAAAGACTATACACCTAAATTTGGAAATCAAACACTTCAACTGCACCCGAACTTGATCTACTACTATCATCGTAGCTAATGGGAGCGACTCTTCCAAGGCCAGCTTGAATGTCTCGCTGTTATCTCCGCTCTGCTCAGGTTTACGCGGTGCGATACAATACCGGTTATGACATGGCTGTTCTTTTCCAGAACACCAATTTAGAAATCCCGCCCCAAGGCTAGCACTTGTTCTACCTGACCAACACTAAAATGTGCCCCAAGCCTCGGTATCACCATACTCGTTGGCATGCGGCCAAGGTCTGTCGTAACCCCCCCCGGATTGTACTCTTTCCCGGTGTTCAATGTATACTTCACCCGCCGCAACCGTCGTGTCACAGGAATATGCTGTGCCAGTGGATTCGTCACGGATCTATGTCTGTATCAGCGATTACACATATAAGAGCGCGCCCAATCCACCCGCATCCATCATCACTGTTCAACTAACATGGATAGCCATCTGGATTGGTCAGAGTCGTACTCTACTCTTTACAGCCCCATGGGTAACGACAACCATCATGTGGAATCTGGTGACACCGGATACGACACAGCGTATCCCCATCATCCCGTTGATCTCGCTGGAGTGGATGGATTTCTTCACCAAATAGTGAGCCTCAACCTTCATCCAAGTGTAGCGATTGCTAAATAATGCAGATGTCCACCGACTTTCCTCATCCCGTCACGTTTAGGGATACCTCTTACCCTCATAATGCCCTATATCATCCTCCTGAGAGTATGACAACCAACCAACGACAGCAGCATAACCAGCCGCTTTACATCAACACCCAACTGATTGCCCATCAGAACAACGATTCAGAGGGCTCCACAGCATCAAGCACTTCTGCATCCAATGTATTGGAGACCCCCTCCCTTCAATTATACCCTGATATACAGCCATCCGTACGCATTTCCTCTCCCCGGTCGGCTCCCACAGAAAGGCGTGCGCTGATGGTATGTGTACGAGATGTGCAGGGCTATCACCTTTAACCTTCCATTAGGATTTTGAGATGATGTCACCTCTCCCAGCGTCACCCATGTCACATTATTCGTCAGAGTTCGGATGTGATAACATGCTTAAGCCTTCTATGCCTCCTTATCCCGCAGAACTGGTAACCCATTCTGTCTGGCGCTGTGGACAAATAATTAATATTGAGCTAGGACGTAGTGACGCAAGTGCAGATGCCTCACATTCTTGAATGGAAGAGAGTAATCGAGCAATGTGGGACGAAGGATTTCGTCCCTCAAGTGGTCTATCAACCATACACCGAAGCCGACAGAAAACGGTACATTCGGGATGTAGAGTTGCAAAACACCATCTTCTTCCAATCGGATGACTCATCTGAACTGGGAATATCTCTTGACGATGCCCTAAGACAGAGGCTTAGACACTTGAAGGACAAGGACGATCGTATGTTTGTTGGTTGCGGACCTTCTGTGTCCATCCGCGTCCAGGCACGTACGCTACTCGGATGGTTTGTTTGCTCACTGACACCTCTCCAGTGGCCTGGCTACCCACCATGGTCGAAACAGATCCCGACAATGGATTTTAAAAATCCGAAGGGTAATATCACCAGAGCCAAGCTTGCGAAAAATATTGCCACTTGTATTCGGCGTTTTTCAGAAGTGGGTACAATCAATAACCGTATGCTTGGTTCTCGTAGACGTTTGTTTTAGCATGCGCAAGACAAACCTATGGAGGCAGAATCCGATAGAAGATGGAAAATTGGGAAACGACACATCAGGGTGGAAGATCTTATCCTGGTATCCCTCCACCACGTATCTAAAGGAAGTTGGCAACCTCAACTTCGCCTTCGCGATCCATTTGCCGCACTTCTTACGAGTGGGATGAGTCTTCCCTATTTGGCTCCTCCGTCATAACATCACCTGCTACAATGTTAGATTACTCACGTAGTACAATTTGACTCGACATATGTACTTGGTAGTTCGCTTGGGTCGCGTGAGCTCTCGGTTGTTTTTTCATATCTCATCTTTCTTGTGTCGTGTTTTCTGGTCTTAGTATGAACTTGTTCGGTTAGTGATTGCGCGGGCCACTGCAGTGGTATATACACGCAGACATTGGTGTGAATATTTTCTTGATTTCGCTCTTTCAGCAAATCTACCGGCGCCGTATACCACTAAATCCCAACACTACTAATTGAACTTGAACCCTGCATGTTACAGTATGGGGCCATCGAATGATTTTCCAGATGGAACAAGCCACAGGCTGCCAGTGACAGGCCGCAAGGGTGATCGGTGGCGTGCAACCTACAGCATCTGCCTGTGCCATCCAGTGCGCACCGGTGGTCACGATTCATGAACTGAATGTCAACCCCTAGTACTGCGGTGGACGCTGGGTTTCCAGACTTTTTGGCAGGTTATAATTATCACTTACAACTTTCTTCAGGTACTAGTAACTGATTCCGAGTCAGCCTGGTATTGATTCTTGCATACGGTACGGAGCAAAGGTGGTTGTCCCCGTTATCCTCCGAAGAAGCAAGATATCTGGGAGGCTCGGTTTCTTACCGTTTCTCTGATAGCAGCTCGTCTGCGTTGCTTTCAGTGAATGACAGTGACTCAGTTTTCCCTCATAAGACCGAGGCAGTGCGACATTTCTGTTGGAATATTCATCCAGCCCGGATGGCATGATCATAAAAACATCCAAGCTGTGGTCGAAATAGTATCTGATGGTGAACGGCATAACTCCTAACAGACCCGTTTAAGTTGGGTTAGGCCCTAGTAAGCTGTAATATCACTGACGCGATGCGGGTAACATCGTCTACTGCCACCACAATCCCGGAATTCGCACAGCAGTTGCCCCTGTAAGAACCCATTACTAGCTGTTTCCTGGCCCATCTATCCGCACCAATTGTTTGAAAATCCTTGACAATAGTGGCATTCCACTACAAAAAGAAAGGTAGATGATATATAGTGTTGTAATGCACAAATATTATTTTCACAGTTGCTACATATCAGTGTCTGTCATTGCAGTATAGTGTCGTCTCTGACGCT